>JADKXX010011459.1:0-48482 GCA_017310255.1 Butorides virescens | reverse complement strand
GCCCGTGCGAGGCTGAAGCCCCCTCTGCCCGCCGGTGTTTATCCCTTTGATTTTCCGCCTGCCTGCTGGAAAGCGGCTCCGTCAGCTCCGGCATCATCTCTCCATCCTGAGCAGCGCGAGCCGTGCTCCCGGCTGGGAGGGGAGGACGCAGCGGCGGAGCCGCGGGGGCTGGCGAGCGAAGCGGCGGCTCTGCCGAGCAGCCCCTTGCCCCACCGGCTCCTCGCCCACCATGCTGGATATTTTCATCCTGATGTTTTTTGCCATCATCGGCCTGGTGATCCTCTCCTACATCATTTACATGCTCTAGAGCCACGCCGGGGGAAGATGCGGCTCAGCCTTGCAACCAAAGCATCGTCCAGGTGAGCCGGCTGCTCCTCGTCCCACCAGGTTTTAATTTCTGGGAAGAAACATGTCCGGGGAAGTGGAGGGGGGGGAGAGGGGGTAGTTTTGGTTTTAGCGCTGTTGCCTTTGGCTGCTGCTCCCGCTGCCCGGCCGAGCCGCCAGCACCAGCGCAGATGTTTCCTGCTTGGGGAAGGAGGGCACCAGGGTTTATTTTATAAATCAGGCCACCTCGCCCGCCGCAACGTGCGCCGGCTATTGTGGGGCTGCTGGCTTCTCCCTGCTGGAATTCTCAGCCCCTTCCCCTTTGGAAAAGCCGCTCTCTGCCTTTTGTAGCGCTGCAGCACGAACTGGCGGCTTTTGTTCCCAAGAGGGAGAGAAAGAAAACAGCTTAGGGGAGAAGCAAGAAGGGATCCCGGTTGCATCATGTCAAAGGAGGCAAAGGGGGGGTGGGGAAGGGGGGTCCCCCCCCCCCCCCCGTGCGGGGCGCAGGGGGGGGCTGCCGCCGCTGTCTGCGCTCGCACAGGCTGCCGTTCCCACCCGTCGCCATCTCTGGGGCTCCCGCAGCTCTCGGGCCCAGCTGACACAAGCGTCTCCTTTTCTCTTCCACAGCCGCCGCCGCCTGATCCGTCTCCCTCGGAGCCTTCTGGAAAAGCGTTAACCCTCTGCCAGCAAGGAGGCGGCGCGGGGTCGGCGCCGGCGGCCGAGTGGGGCGAAGGAGGGAGATGGGGTTGCAGGGGAGCGGGCGGCGAGGCGACGTCCCGCTGCCGAGGCGTGGGTTGTTCCCGGTGACGCACACGGCGTCCTGGGGGGCTGTGAAGGGTCCTGGCCCCCCCCGTGTGGCTTAGCCCCTTGGGATGAGCGCTTCCGAGGTCGGTCGTTTGGGTTTCATTTTAGAAGAGCACTTATATTTTTAACGAAAAATGTTCGAGGAAATGAAATAAAGAGGAATGACGCTGGAGAGTGAACGCGTCTGCTTGGTGGCGCCTCTGCCGAAACGCATCCCCGGGCATCGGCTCTGGGAGCAAACCCCGCTTTCCTGTCGAATCCCAGGCATTTCTTTGACTCGGGAAGTGAAAAATGGAATCACTCCTCATGTAGTAGCCCCTCTTCCTACCGTCCATCTAAACCATTTCAGCAGCTATTTATTCCTGCCTCCGACAGTCTGAATTTTCTGAGACTCCCTCATCTGAAAGAAGCTTTAAATATTTAAATATTTAAAAGAAGGAGAGATGAGGTGCTTAGGGACATGGTTTAGCGGTGGGATGGCAGGCGTAGGTTAAAGGTTGGACTCAATGATCTTAAAGGGCTTTTCCAACCAAAGTGATTCTGTGATTCTACGGAGAGGTGCCCCGAGAAGGACAAGACATTGGCAAACCACGCCGAGCCACCTCCGCGTCCCCCAGCATGCGGGGCAGCTCCTGCTCCAGGCGCCGCAGGTCCCAGCCAGGCTCTGCCCAGCTTGGAGGGGGCCCGAGCAGCTGAGCTGTGGCTCACCCCCCCCTCAGGTCCCCCCCCGGGTGTTCAGGGAAGCTCCGTGAGGTCTCACTTCGTCTCAGCGTAGAAAAAGGAACATTTTTAATATGATGGAAATTTCTGTGGGATGGAAAGAACATCTCAGAGTTCAATTTCTCCCAGCTTGGAGAAATCTGGGAAGGTTTTTGGGGCATCAGGAGAATTTTTCCTGTCCTTTCATGAAGCCCTGCGTTGATCCCTGCCCTCACACTGTCAGCCACATGCAATGCTGTTTTCAGACTGAAAGTTTCATCCTCCTAGAAGGCAAAATTTTCATATGCCTGGTCACTCCCAGGAATATATATATTTTTTTAAGCAATAAACACGTAAAATATCCGGAACGGGCAAAACTGCTCATGAGTTACCCACGGCACCATCACACAAGGGGGTGTGAGAGAACAGGGATCCAGGGAGAGCAGGGGCTGCGCAGGCCCTGCCGGGGTACGCTGGGAATGGTTGATAAGACTTCCAGAAGGCGGTGTTTACAGAAAGAAGAGGGATTTCAGAGTCTGGGAATGCTGGATGCGGTTAGCGTTGCCAGCTGAATGCTTGACACTGCAATTTCCTGTTAGTAAAACTCCCGAGAGAAAGACAAAGTTGGTGACTTTGCTCCCCCAGTGTCTTCCCAGCGCGCCAGCCTCAGCCCGAGCTACCCGGGGCGGTCCCTCACCGCTGAGCCCTGGAGGTGCAGAAGAGCTTCTCCGCGCTCCACCACCAAATATAGTCGAAAATCAGAACCTTGAAACATTCTGGGGAGGAATTTCTTCAAGCATAAGTCATGTTCTCAGTAACCTCCGCTTCGTGGGTCTGTATCTGATGTCAACATCTGCAGTGATTAAGAGTGAGTGAGTAAGGAGGAATGCATGGAATGGAAACTCATCTGAGTGTGAAACCAGGAACAATAATTTTCTCTCACCCCGAACGCTTCCCTCCCCTCGGCAGGCCTTACCGCCCCGTCAGCTCTGCCCAACGATCCCTTCCTCCCTGCCCCACATCAGCCAGCTCCGGGCTGGAAGGTGAAGCGACCCAGCCCCGCAGCTGAGGACTGCAAAGGGATCGAGACCAGCAGGCAGGAGGGGTGTTTGCAGACAGACAAACGGCAGCAGCGGACGGGGGTAGCATTTAGCAGCTGGGATATGGGGCTCCGCAGCTCAGATTGCAGTCAGGGTGCAGCCCTGCTCTGAAAAGGCACAGGGGGGATTTCGCTTCTCGTCCTGGGAGGGTTTTATCAACTCCCCACAGGAAACAGGTTAAAATTTGGCAGCAGAAGAAAAAGCACCATTTTCTCAAGCGTCCCAGCTCTTGCGGCGCACGGTGCTGCCCGGGGGCTCCCCACCTGGTCGCCATTAGCCCAGCGGTGTTTAATCGCGAGAGCCGATCAGACGGGGATGTTGGAAAACAAAGCCGCAAGGCTGGTGTCATTTTCCAGTTGAAACAAAACTGGTTTGGGAAGGACCGCGTCGGTGGGCTCGAGCGCTGATCCTTCGGGGAGGAAAAGTCCTCGTCCGGTTGAAATGCTGGCGTACGTATGAACGCTGCAAAAAGGAACGCCAACCGCTTGCTGAGCTGTTGTGTATGTAAGAAAAAGAGCAGTTAATAATAATTAATAACGCCATCAATATTTCACAATTGGCAGCCGCACAAAACTTGCATTCCTGGAGGATCTGCTGTGGGAGCGAGCTAGTGCCGGCAGAGCTGACATTTCATCTTCGTCGACTGCTGCCAGTGAATCAAAGAACTTACTTTTCCTGTATCGCTGCGCTCGCATAATGGCACCCCTTGTGATGGGCTGTAATTTATTGCCTCCGGGTCCCGGGAGATGAGACGGGCACTGGCAGAGAACCTGCGCCAGTCCTGGGCTGCTTTGTGTCGCAGCGCGGCGGGAGCAGCGTCACACACCAGAAATCCAACGGGCCGAGGAGACGCCGCGGTTCAAGACTCCGCTCCATTATTTTGGGTTCCATCGCTTGAGGTTATTTCTCGGTAGCGAGTCCTGCACGCGAAGGGAGGGAGCGGCTAACGATCTGGGCCGTAGCATTCCGCCTCGGTGCCTTCTCGGCTGCAGCTCACCGCATGCACCACCGGCCTGTTTTCTCCTCCTGTTTCGAGCTCGTTAGGGATCAGTTTGGAGGCATTCAGTTCGCCGACGTGCACTTGTCCGACAGCCTTGCGTTTTGCTTGCTTCAGAAATAACACGTGGTTGCAGCGCAATGGTAGTGTTGCAGCGTGCTCTTAAATACAACCTTCAAAGAGCGAGAAAAGAGGGTGGTTAGAAGCAATTGGCAGCAGACTCTCCTCTCGGGGAAGGTTTCACCTCTGCCATCTACCGGCACGCTGCAAAGATCCCCAGCAAATTTATATCCCCTATCCACTCCGTCACGTAGTCAAACCCTGTCTGTAATTGTGCATTCAACAACTGTCACAAGAATTTTTAACACGGGAACTTCCAAGCAAACCATCACAGGGCTGTGGTCGGCTCGTTACTGATGAAATCAAGTGGGGGCAGCTGAGATAAATTGGTAGTGGTTAGCTGTTGCCAGCAGTTGAAGCCTGGCTTTCAAAGCCAAACACAGGTCTCTGCAGCTAAAGCCTGGTCTGGAAGGGGACACTGAAACATTTGGGAAGTGGTTCGGGTAGAGAAGGCGGCTATTTAGTGCTACCAAGAAAGCTGCCATGTTGTAAGCGACGTGCGGTAAAGTAAGTGCTTTTTATTATGCATCACATGCTTTTGTTTTGAAGGCAATATAGCAGAAAATCGAAACCTTTTCTAAGTCGCAAACATTTGTATACGTTAATGGAAGAGTGATCTTAGCCTATGTGCGTTTAACACGTGCCCTCAACTTAGCCAAGTCCTACAGAGGCCAAAACAACAGCTCCGTTGTTACGCTAGGCAGGGCGAGGGATTTGAAGTTTCTTCTGCCTGATGGTTAAAAGGCACCTGTAGTTTGGGGGGAAAAAAATTGCCTTGCCTGATCAAAGCAGTTAAATCGCTTTCAGGAATCACCTCTTTCTGCTAAAACTGAACGTACGATCTACGGAGCGCTTCTGTCGCAGGGTGTATGGGTTACCCAGACCCTGGCAAACTGGAAAACTGTAGCCGTGCTTCTCTAATTACGTCTGTCTTTTTCTCCTCCGATTCCCAAGAGAAAACAAAATGAAAAGATCAAAATGTTTTTGGTTCTAAACTAAGATAACATTCTTCAATTTGTGTACGCACATCAAATATGAAACCCGTGTCATTTTTATTGTGTATGCAAACATACACAGTGGGAAAAGAATGCAGCTTATGTTCCCAAAGCAGAGGCCCCTAGCCTGCTTCCTCAGCGTGCCGAAACGCAGCCGCAGAGGAGCAAACCGCGCAGAACTCGGCTGTGAACACGCAGAGGTCCCCCCCATACGTTCCGTGAGCTCGTTCAGCTGGTCTGACGTGTGTGGCACTAGGTTCTCCCACAGCTACTCCAGCTCTTGCTGGAATGGAAATTTAAGAAACAATTGGACACTGCTTTGAAAATGTTTAAAGAAAAATCCAGCAGGAGTAGAGCAAGAGTCTGTAGAATTCCGAGCATCACACGGTATCGCTGTTGCTTCTCATGGTCAGGTACAGGATTTCTTTATGGAAGTTTGCTTGCGCGTTTATAAGGTGAAACAAATTCAAAAAGCTGCTGTCCTCTTCCTCGCGATCCCCTACCAGGGCAAAGAGAAACATTTTTAAATGGTTAGTGAAACTAAATGACTGCTTTGAAGATAAACCTTACTCCTTCAGTGCTGTCAGCAGAGGCTGAATCAGCAGCCTCTGCTTAGATTGATGAGGCATCAGCTACTGCACCTGATGGCAGGACAGCTGTGAAATAACACAGGAGCCTCCCTCCAAAATTCCTTCACCAGCTTGTCCAAAGATGGACAAGAACAATTGTGCGTTAAGACAAAAAATCTGTCCTAACTGAGCTTGCCATCATAATCGGTCTTGAGGCTTTATCAAGGCTGACAAGCTGCGGACAGGGAGCAACTGCAGCCTCTCGAGTTGAACAGGCCGGCTGGCAGCTGCGTGGAGCCCGAAAGGACCCCAGGCCCAGTGCTCTGGTGGGATGTATTTTAAAAGACTGTTGGTTTCACCATCCCCAGCACCAGGAATTGCTTTGACAAGAGAGATCGGTTAAAAAAAAAAAAGTCTCTCCCAATTATGACACTTGATTCGTTAATTTATGTTCTCAAAAAAAACTTCAGGCACTCCAGTATCGCCCTGCCTGGGGAGGGAGGGGAGGAGGGAGGGAGGGCAGGCAGTGATGCCACGCTGTGTGGCCTCGCTCAGCGCTCGCTCCTGCTTAAAATGCTCATCCTGGCTCGCGGAGCCGCAGGCTTACCGGCCAGTACTGCCTGGAGCATGTCCATGATCATGTGAGCAAAGGCGTTCTCCACACACTGCAGGAAGTTGTTTCTCTCCCCCGGAGTGCTGAAAACTTTGCAGACCTTCTGCATCATCTTTACTGCCCAGTCCATGCAGTACAGGTCCTTCTCACAGACCTGGCATAGACAGGAAATATTGGAAATACGCTTTTTATGAGGAGTACAATGCTATCAAAGGCAAGATTACATCTTAGAATTAACTATCGATTCTAAGGGATCGGCTGCAGCCATGGCCTGGAAAATTGGGGTTTGTTATGAGGTTGTTGTTATTGTTGGCACACTGACAGAGGAACTGCTCAATGTTTTGTTAGTGGTACTTCTCCTCAAGGACAGGCTTGCCACCTTGCAGAGATGTGCTGGGAAGGGACCAGAGGGTGGAAGGGGACCAAGCCTCTTGCTGGACTTGCTCCTGGTTTGTAGGAGTAGGTGGCAAAAGAGCTTTCAAGTCTGAGAAAGCAAATCCGGGCGTGGAGAGAGAAAAGGCCCGAGCCCGTGCTGATCAGTAGTACTCACCAAAGCCAGGAAGACCATGAGTCTGGCTAACTCAACGGCTCTTCCATTCACGGCTTTACTGGCCATGAAAGTGAAGCAAATGTTGTTTCCACTCAGAATAAGAAGCCGAGCGTTGTTCTCCATGAGCCACTCCCGGGGAACAACTTTGTAATAAAATAGAGAGAATTTTAGTGATCTTTGAACAAAAAGTGCCACAAAAACTATTCTGGAAGACGTGAATTTAAGAGTTGTTGGCTTTGATAGCTAACCAGAAGTTGTGAGGAGATACCCTCTGGAATACAGTCGCAGCAATGAAGTCATATAAGCAATTCCTGCCGGCAACACAGTTAGAGCTCTTCACAGTAGCTTCTGTGCTAGAACCTCCCCCAAAACTAAGGTTCAACGTAGCTGTTAACATTGTTCAGCAGAATTTTGGCTTGAACAAACCTTATGTTTCCAGCTTGCACAGCCTGGACAACGTTTCCTTAATACCAGCTAGACAAGACTTGAATTTTAAAGGTCTGCATGGATTCTTAAAAATATTTCACAATGGTGGAAAGAGCGCCTGAATCTGTAAGAGGCCCTGGTTTTCTTTCATCCCCAGCTACTGCCTGGCTTCGCAGCGTAACGACTTTTCCAGTTACGCCACAGCTACTGTAAGGAACATTGCAGTCGGTTTCCCAAGGCACCCGTGTGTCTGAAATGCACCGACCGCCAGATTTGGAGGACACAAGCATCTAAACCTATGGATTCATGACAAAGGCAAAACCACACCTGACAGCTCATCCACAAGACTGATAACATCGTCCGCTGTCCATTCTCTAGCTTCTGTGTCGTACAGCAGTTTAATTGCATCTGCCAGGCCTTTCAGACTGGTCTCATCTGTCGGTCCTTCTATCATTTTCTGCCAAACCACGTGTCCTGAGCAAGATATTAATCACAACCTCTATTAAGTGACAAAGTAATTTTTTTCTTTTTTTTATAAAACAAGGAAGGTGCTAAACTGGGCCTTGCAGCAGAACCAGAGGAGGGGAATTCAGGTAACACAACTCGGTCTTTGTGACAGGGAGAGATTTTTTTCCATCTGTCACTTTAGTAGGGACAGCAGTGTCCTAGAAGACCAGGTTGGGAGGGACCTCAAGGGTCACCTGGTCCGACCTTTCTTGGCAAAGCACGGTCTTGCTTGGTAGTTGCAGCACGAAACAAGGAGTGATTTAAAGAAACCCAGGTCTGATAATTGAGTGAGAAAGCGTGCTTTTCTTCGGGGAAACAGAAGCTTCTTTGAGGTGCGTTCGAGCTAGCTCTACCTTAAGCAGGGGAGAATAGAGGAACAGCGGTGCAATTTCTTCATTTAAATTGTAAAATTTTTTTATATATATATATGGATATGGATGTACATATACATACATATATATGATTTATGTATTTTATATATGTTAGTGAGGTCTGGTTAAGCAGAATGATTTTTTTTCTAGGCAATACGATTACATTTTCTTTGCATAAAGCTTGGTTTTCAGAAATGCTGCACCCTGCAAGGAAATTCTCAGGGAACAAACTTTGCAAATTAACCCCCCCCAGGCTACTTGCCATCAAGAGAGGACACTGGCCCAAAGATGATATACAGCAGGCGAGCTTGATTGACCATGGGCCACGGCTTTAAAATCCGACTCAACCAAAACGCAGAATCACTTCGATGAATCCAGTGGTTCAACAAGACGCTGCGACAGTATAACCTTATCCGCAGCTCTAGCTTTCGGGCACTTCCTGGGGTAAAAGAGTGTAGATATTATAAATCCATTAAGCCTCGTGCAATACGGGTCATCACTTTTTTTTTAAATTTTTTTTTATAGGAAGAGAAAGAAGGATTTTCTTAAAGCTGCCCATAAACATCTAGGGGGATTTAATTAAATTCTCAGCTGTTACTTCTCCAGTCTGTCTCTTTTGGCTACATTGCACTAATGCAGGCCATAGAATCCAACAATGCACCCTCTGGTACCTTTCCGCAGCAGCCCATGCGTGTCTGCAAGGGCTCTCAGCTATGTTTTTTGGTTTCTGGGTTTTGGCATCAGTAAGCAGAATCAGGAGGAAGTGTGTATATGGCTGCATACACAGCACTCCACAGCAATGCCCAGTTCTGTGCTGGGTAACGTGAGAATTTCTTGAGAGGCGTGCGCCACGTCAGTGTTGTGTTTCTGAAAGATTAAACCTGACTTTTTACTGCATCACTTTAGTTCTACGTTGGTTCCTTTCCCACTGATTTCACTGGCACGGGGGTACAGCAGGAAGGATTCAGGTCTGTGTCACTGTTTACGTATATACGTAACTTATGCATTGGTTTGATAATGGCATGATTCAAAAAAACCTGAACGCCTCTCAAGACAACTCTCTCCACCGCAGGATATGTGTCAAAGACAAAAGCACTTATCTTTGCTTTTGGTGAATCAATAATAGCTGTACTCATCTATATGAAGGCCAAGTATTTGCTTCAGAACACGCACTTTTTGCGTAATACTGCAACTAACAGAATATACATGAGAGTCAAGAAAGGTCTGGTGCTACACGGCTTAGCTGAGCTAAAATGTTCTCAATTCTAGACTTATTTTGTTTGCAGTAATCAAGATCCATTTTCTGACTTCTCCATGATAGCACGTTTTGATTTTGTAGGGCTTCTGTCCGCTTTGATGATTACCCGGTTTGCTGCTGACAACCGTCTGTACTTTACGGGGTAAATTGCTCAGCTCACAGAGGAAGTTAAAAACCCGGTGACACTCTAGTTCGTCCCAGCCTGCTGTTAGGATCTGAAGATCACAAGAGAAAGGGGGTAAAAATGAATAGATTGAGCCACGGATTTAGATCACAATGCTATTTCTCATATTAGATAAATCTCTCCTGCAATTTATCAGAAGAACAGAGAGGGTCATACCTGGAGCACAGCGCCTGCACAGCATCTCCCTGAGGAGTGTAGGGAAACCCTTCTCTGCTAGAGGGGTGCTGTACGTTATGGCAGAGCTTAATGCAGCCTGGAACCAAAACCTGCTAATGGCGTTCCACGTTCGGGGCCAACATCTTATTTTTGAACCTTACGTGGAAAAGTACACAAAGGTATTTGCTACAAAGACAAATGTCCCTGCACAAATAATTATCTGTAACTCTTAGCCACGGAAAGATAAGAACTTTTTTGGTTTTTGTATTATCAAATACTTCAATGCTGCATACCTATACAGCACCTCTAGGCACAAGTTTCTAAGACTTAAAAGCATTGGAAATGCGCTCAAAATGCCTGTTCTTCCAAGAGAGAATTTGTTTCTGTATTTTTTTAAACAAAGTTACTCTCCAGTAAAGCCTCCATTACGGCAATCCTAACACTTCACAATCAAACATCTCAAGTAGTGTTAAAAAGGTCCTGCCCTCAGCGTTTTACTGTGTATTTGCAATCACCACAGTCATTACAGGAAATAAGATGCAGATTGCTGAACTAATTCATTTGACACCGATTTTTTTTTTTAATTAATTTTAAGCTAACAGAAATATTCTGGCATACGATGTGTGTAGCCATTTACTTTTAAACTAAACCATCCCTGCTCTCGATTTGTGAATGTGAAGCCATGTAATAAAATGCTCTTCTTCTCCCATGTCTTCTTAGATAATAAATCGCTAATCAAAATCCAGACCGGTTGGTAGTGAAATCCAGACCAAGGAATTCTCAAGAGTCAAATCAGCAATTTTAACAACCAGAAAGGAAATTCAGAGAACTGTGAGAATAAATACCTTCCCCCCCTACTCCCAAGGCTCAAAACCATCTTATACTTCTAAATATCTTGTAAAAAGACAGATAATTTAGAAAGCTACCTTAATTATTTTTTTTTATAATTGTGATACTTGCCTTCTCTCCATAAAGATACTCTACCTGTAAAAACACCCCGTAGCACTGTAGTCCTAAACAATGCAAAGGACTTGGACAGCCGTTAAGTTTAAAACAGGAAACCTGCAAGTGCAAAACACCAGTTATTTCTCTGAACTGGCCACAAGTTAATTCCTGTGATTGAAAATTCGCTGTACTACTTGTGTACATCGATACCGATTGGAGAGATGCAGGAAGATTCCCTTCCCTTATCGTATAAGGAAACGAGTTACAGTACCTATGTTATGGCTTAGCATTCCACTCAAAACCGTGGTCACTTGGGTGTGCAAAAGCACGCTAACAGCAGCAACCCTGTTTTCAGGAGCGTAAAATTTCTACACTCTTCCACTGGTCAACAAACTGAAGTAAAGTCAAACCCCACTGATCTTGGAATACAAAATCTTAGTAGAACAGCCTGGTGTTCAATACACTGGCTTAGGCTTTTCTACTGTTATTAAAAAGGGGCTGATTTCAGATTGATAAATTCATTACACGGTAGTAATAGACTCCAGCAAAGGGACAGTAAAAGGCATAATTCAGCTACCGATTGGCTCACAGAAACGGTATTGAAGGGCAAGGGAAAGTTCAAAACAGTAGCGCAAGGAACGTGAACTTACTTCTGAGAGAATCTTGTGTATGTACTTTAGCCTGTCTTTTGTAGGCAGTAGAAGCGTGCACCTTTTAAGCAGCAGCCCTGTAACAAGATGAATACGCACACGGCGGTGAGCATACATACGTGGCGCATACATTACAGAATTAGCTTAAGCATTCGCGTCGCAGGCGTGCACGCACCAGTGAGAAAAAACTGCCGCGGCAAGGCGAAAAGAGCAGCACAAAATTGTAACCTGGGCTTTGGAGAAGGGGCGTGTGCTTTTGTAGTGGGGACATCTTTTACTAAAGAAAAGTTGTCAGGGAGTGCGTAGGCTTCCCATGCCGTAACTTGTTTGTTGTGTTGGTTTAAAGTCTCTGTTAGTCACAGTTGGAGCCCTATTAAAATTACGGCATTGGTTTTAGAATTACAGCTGTTTAAAAATATTGGAAATAAATGTTAGTTGTTGCACCTCTTTTAACAGTACCCTGGGGAATGCTGGTTTTCCCCTTACATCATGGAAAGCCGAGCTTCCAGCATTTTTTCAAGATAGCCACATGCTCTAAAAAGAAAATATTCTAAACTGTGTTAATGTAAAACATAGCTAAGAGGTAAAATTATTTTCCTATACGGGACTGAAATGGTATGTGTTCAGGATGTCAAAGTCTGGAGTTCATTATAGTGTGGAACAGCTGTTTGTTAGGCAGCGTTTTTTTCTACGCTACTGATAGAAAATGGGTTAACAGCTTTCTCTTCAAAAACTTTTACCAGAATAAAATATGTATATATCTTGTTTGTTAATTAATCAAGAAATCCACAGAAAGGCATGTACTTTGGGGGTGGGGGGAGGGGAAGGAAACTTTTTTTTTCCCTGAATTGTCAGTCTCCCAAAAAATACATAACTTCTCCAATGCCAAAAAGTACTTTATGCATTTACTGCGGTTCTAAATTGACTCCTTCCTTATTTAGAAGTGTGTTAGCATTCCTACATGACAGACCTAATTTATTCATCAGCCCAGGACATGGTCCAAAGCTCAGTCAAGTAAATTTTCTATTCACTAGAGCAGACCTCGGAGAGAACTCCCTGAAGAATAGTTGAAACTGTTAGGGCAGTGTGGCTGCAAATCAGGATACAGCCGTCAGGGTGGGGAACAGTTGGGTTGAGCAGAAGGTACTGCCGCAGTGCTCCTGCTTTTGTACAGCAAAATCCCCCTGTGCAGAAGGACAGGGCCACAATCCCTTAGAACTCAAATCCTTTTGAAACAATGACTGAAATCCTGACCCTGTTAGAACGCACTGGAAGATTTCACCGTGGCCTTGAGAGGAGCCAGACCCCTCTGAGTTTAAGGGTGATGTCTGTAATATATAGGCCCTGTTCTGGCTCTCTGAACAGGAGAGAATTTTTTCCTATCGAGTCCAGTCTTTCCTGCTGTAAAGTAAATATTGATTTTGCAACTGACCTCTTCACAAAAACGTTCTCTTGAGCCTTCCACTGATGACTCGGATATTGTCAATGATCTTTATAATTGGAATATGTCAGGTTTTTACCACTAGGCCTACTATAGCGATGGGCTCACACCTACATTTAAATAACAAGTTGCCATTTTGTATGTGATTACTACAAAGCCCAAATGATTTTTTTTAATCTCTTTTTTTGAAAAAAATTGCAGGGTTTCAGGCTTCATTATAAAAATAAAGCACTAAGATTATTTTAAGATACCTCAAACCTACGTGGATTGCTTACAGTAGGACGTCTTTGGTCTAAATGACTTTAACAGCGTTCCTTTACCTTGCGTATGCCTTTATTTAATGGCTTAAGTTCAAACCATACTTATAATTCTTCATGTAACCATGGCATCATTTTATTTCTCTGTCAAATAAACCTTTTTTTATCAGCTAGGTAACACTAAATTGATGTGGATTAAATTAGGATTTAATTTAATTTGCTTCTATAATCGCAGAACACTGATAGGTGGGTGGGTGAAGAAAATGTTCAGTGTTCAAGATGCGTAAGAAGGAAGGCTTTGTTTCCGAGGCTTACTGACTTAGAATCAATGTGTTTTAAAGATTAGCCGAAAAGTTAAAAAGTAAACAATTTTGAACCTAGGGACGTGCAGCGCTCCTCATTACCATCGAACCCACGCTCCTGTGATCTAGCTTTCTGTTACGCTGTGCCAAAAGAGGTCTGAGCAGCTGAGAGAAAGAACAAGTGAATCTGTGCACCCAGAAAGGGTTTGGTTAGCCCACGGTATACCACGGCAGCAGAAGTGCAGACGTTTTCACATTGCCCTTAAGCTAAGAGCGAGAGGAAAATGTGTTCTCTGTGCCTGTTTCAGTCTTTGAACTCTTATACAAAGCTGCCAAGGAGAATGAGAGGCTCCGTCAACTGTGATAACATTTCTGTGATGAGCACACTTCTTTTCCAAGAAGTGGAATGTGGTCTGCAGTACATCTCGAGCAGACTGCCAGGCAGGCTTTCTGATGGCAACTGTGGTGTTGGTCACTTTAGAATTAGGCTGGGTTTAAGTATCGCGGCTAGGTTTCCCAGACTGAGGAATGCGAGCTACTCTGAAGTGATACATGAAGGCAGTCGGAACAGCCAAATTCCTCCCGCTAGTGTGGGGCCTGGGAGCCTCGGGTTCTGCTGCAGTTTCCAGCGGTGGTGTCCAAATAAACTAAATTTGGAAACACCTACTACTGAGAACTGATCCTCTGCCCAAGCCCTGCCTGCTATTTCGTATGAAAAAATAAACATAGAGGAGGCAGAACATACATTATTTTTTCCGTAACTAAGAGGTTTTGGAGTCATTTCAGGTAATTCCGCCCACCTCCCCTCGCCAGTTAATGGTATTTGAGTGGGCTATTTGGCATCAGGAGGAACTTCACTTTCAGAGGGAGCTGCGCAAATGATTTGGGCCATATCCTCACCATTTTACCGATCAATGCGTGCAACAGAAGAAACCTTTTAGCTGCGTTTGGTTCTCCTCTAATTGTTACCATTTGCATTAAAGGATCACCTAGAGATTTGTAGTGCTCTAAAATATAGGATCCTTCTCTCTTGCCAGGTAGCTCAAGGTTATGAAAGTCTTGCAGTAAGAGCCTTCGGTTTCCTGATGGGGTTGAGATGTAATTAATAAGACGGTTGCTAATGGTTTTCGACACCATGCTCAGCATGCTGATGTCCTTCACTGAAAAAGCAAAACCCAGTATACTTGTAAGTCTTCACTGCAAGGAAAATGCTGAGCACCAGTCAATAACTCTATCTTACTTCAAAAACAGGGCAAGAAATAAGATTTACAAATAAAACGAATGTTAATTACTGTTTATCTCCTTTGCCAACAAACTGTAATAATTAGAAATGGATAGATCTGAGGAGTGCTTTTCATACGTAATAGGCAAAAAATAATTTCAAATAGTTTGTAATTACCATTTAAATTTTTGTCATTTTGTTCTTCATGCATAACATCCAAAAATTCAGAGAATAAGTTACATAAAATTACTTCAACTAGCTAAATGGTAAAAAAATTTAAATAAGGGCTTTTTCTAAAGGGAAAACTCCTGTGGTAATTTTCAGATATTGGAAGTAATACATTTCTTACCAGATTCTCACCTGAAAGGTAATTCAATACCATTTGAAAGATCTCTAATGGAAGTATTTTAAAATATCCCAGTGTTGGCAGAGATTGGGAATCTGGGTCCAAGTTGTTGCAGCGCTGTCTGGAGCGACGGTTACTGCACCTGTGTTTCTGGTTAGGAACCAAGGTGTAGCTGGTCCCTGCCATGGATGTCATTGTTCTGTTAGTCCCATAAATTTGACCTGGAGAGAAAATAAAAAAGTCCTGTTTTTGGAGGAAGAAAATACTGTACCCAAAACTAAGCTAAGAGGAAAATCTCTCCACTGGAGACACAGCGATGAAGTGTGCAAATCTTGCCATACGCATAGGATAAATTTTTGTCTGAATTTACTGCAATGATATGAGATTTCCTAAATAATTTTCTAATTCCATGTCTTGGAGAACAGAGTATTCAACTGACCTTAGAGGAGGGAAAGATAAAAGCGGTGGGGGACATCATGTGAGTGGGACATCAGAAAGTTTGTTCTAAAAGGAAACTCTTGAGGAAGTATATGCGATGGTACAAGCTACAGTAATTAACAACATCCTTCTACCTTGTTACACTAATTATTCAACAGAATATGAAAAAGTGATAGGGATATTATTGAAATGATTGTCACTTTATTGATTCCTTTAGAGCGATAATTACTTACATGCATGCTTGCGTATGACCAAAAAAAAAGATTAAAAGTAACAAAGCAATGCCTTGAACCATTTTTTCCTGCAGCATTTAAGCTGATGCATGGCTTAATTTCATATGATGCCTATATGTGTGGTAAACAAATAAATGATGTGGTATTGCTATGTGAAAAAATTCAGTGACCCAGGCTTTCCCAAAATCATGAGGGTCTGAAAAGTAATTAGTTTTAAAAGATCAATAAATATGTTCTTTTGATTTGCCTTCTGGTTTCCGAGTCTCTAGAGTAGCTACATTTCACTTTGTCAGGCAACAATGAGAGTTAGTGACTCACTACCTCTTAATTTTTATTATTTTTTTTTAAACTGAGATTTTCCACACTATTTCTTGATTCCAGCAGCTGAGGCTTCAGGGAAATTGCCAAAGAGAATGAGTGCTGCAGTATAATTACAAGAGCTGGCAGCAATGCTGGTAACATAACTGGAGCCCGTCCAAGCTGCAGTGCAACATCCCAGTTACCATCAGTGGGAAATACACTCAGAGAATAGACCTCATTGTTTCAAAGATTAAAAATTTACAAAAATTACAGAAAACAAGTTCCAAACATCCTTCATATTTATTACGAAAGCACGCAAGCCAGACCTCTCTAATATGCCACCGAGCAAAATTACCACAGCCACAATGGAAGCACTGTTTGTACTGACAACTGAAAGAATATGGGGCATTTCATTAAAAGTGTTACAAATGGGTTTGGCTGACTTGGGCTTGTGTGCTGGATAGAGTTTGCATTGTACGTTGAAGGAAGCTGTACTTCACTGGAAGCATTTTTAATTTAGGTATGGTATAATCCTAGCTAGCTAAAGCAGCTTATAGTTGAAACTTTCACAAGGCTCGTGAGCAAATGTAACTGCTCCTAAAATTAGCGTTTCATTAGGCTTTTACACTGCTCGGGCAAGAGACAGAAAATTGCTGTAACACCTTTAAGAACAATCAAGAAACCACCTACAGATAAACATACGGTTGTATGAAAAAATGTTTGTCTTCTGAAAGCAAAGAAAGCGAAGTCTGAAGGCGGTGGAAATTTTATGCAGGCAATTGTGGATTCGAGACAACTTAAATTCCTTGTGTACAATACACACAGCAGCTCCGCTCCTGTTTATAAACAGGGCACCAGTAAACTTTGCCCAAGACAGGCCAAATCTGATACATATTTCTGACTCATACTTTAGAAATAAAGTTGCGATCCTACGATACTTTCTTCTCTTCCCCCGTCCCCCCTACTGTCTTTAGCAGGACTGTACTGTAAGGATTTATGGCATCTTTAAGTCTTTAAGTCTTTTTTTTTTTTTTTTTTTTTTTAAATCTTACCTCGGGTCTGCAATTGTGCTATATGGAAGAAAAAAATACTTCGCCACAAGGGAGGTTTTCAGAAGTGCTGGGCCAATTCCAGTCAGTTTCTATTCAACTTGATTGAAGTTGAATTGACTACCACTATTTTCATCTAGAGCAGAGCTAGATAAAATTAATGTAAATAAAAATGAGTACAAGCAGCGAGTTTCAAAGCCAAAGCTTAGACACTTTACTGAAAGCTCCCATTTGCTTCCTCTTTGACTTAACATGTTTTTTATTTCTTAGGGAGTTCAGCCAAAGCAGGGCAATGGTCTGTGCATCTCCATCTGCTGCTGGGATACCGCTTGTTTAGAGAACTGCTTAATCCAGGCTGGAAAATTGAAAGGTAAATGTTAAATATTTAACAAGCTAAACTCATAATATTAGCCAAGAAGGGTCATCTTATTTGTTGCTATAAGCTAATTTGTTTACAAGGCAGAAAGCATCAACTTTCAACCCCCTTCAGAATGTTTCTTGTCCTTAAGCAGTCGCTAAACTCCTGCTAATGGGTGCACTTTTGTCCTGATATTTCTCTGAGCCCTGTGTTAGCATTTGGCAAACATTTATTGCAAAAGGTTGTTTACTTTGGAGATTGGTTTGGAACATTTCCGTTTCCCTGCTTCGCCACAAAGAGCATAAAACGAATCGCTTCAAATATTAACTCAACAGGGTTTTTTTCTTCCCCCCCCCCCCAATTTTCTCTTTTTCCTTGTCAGAGCAAATTAAAAATGTACAAGTTCAAGGGAGGGATGACAAACCTTAGAGCACCAAGCGCAGCCGTGGAGTTACATTAGTACTTGTTACCCTCTGGCCTACACCAACGGTTTAGAAAAAATGTTATTTTTATTAATGCTAAAGGCTCTATACCAGATCGGTAGTGCAAACCAGGCCTGTAAGCATCTAAATTGTTGAATCATGTGAGTAGAAAGCACAGCTCGGGGAATCCTGACCCTGCTGCTGATGGCGACTGGGATTCTTTTCTTGTGAGGAAAGGCTGGGTCTGGCTCTGCCCTTCAGGGTCTGACCGGCGGGGAAATGCCAGCGCCTGCTTTTTTTCCTCAGCCCAGGCTGGTTTTGCTGCTCAGCCTTGCAGTATTTGAGGGCGTGGGTTATATTTGGCCTTTTAGCTGCGCTTTTTTGGGTCGGATTTAGCCAGGATACGACAGAACTTCAGGCCAAAACGACGGGCTAGGCCGCGTTCTCCTCTGCGGCCCCTCTCCCCCAGAGCCCGCCAAAATTCGGGCTAAGGGGGCTGAAAATGGGGACCTGCGCCCCCAAACCTACACAGAGGTAACAGAGAGGGTCTCGCGGTCGATGCCTACTTACAGACGACACCTTACGAGCTCTTTTTTACCTCAGGGAAGTTCCCTCCCTACAAGCAGCCCCCTGGGCCAGGGCTCCCGCCAGGCTGCCTCTGAGGGGAGCAGCAGAGGAATGGGGCGTGTGGGGTGAGGGGGTCCTGGTGAGCACCGTACCCCACGTCCCTGAGGGGAAAACAAAACAAATACATTTTTATTGAATTATGCTTTGAAGTTGGTTTTTTTTAAAGCAAAATTTCAGTCAGACATCACTACCTATGGGGTTGAAAGGGGGGTCTGGGCATAGCGATGTAGACAGGTGAGCACACCTGTGTTTGTTTATTTTACTCAGGAGCAGAAATGTTTGGAAACACAGAAAAAAAAACAAAACAGTTCCCTTTCAGGGCGGTGGTTGTCAAGGTGGCCGATGGCGGTCACGTACGTGTTGGGGAGAAGAAATTCCTACAGACAACAGAAGTGTTTTATTCCAGTAGTGTTTCATTAGCATTATTAATAATCCCGCCCCCCCTCCGTGGTTTTTGTGATTAATTTGTTTGTAATTATTATTTTTCCCGCCTTTTCGCCCTCTGCCCCTTTCAGCACGGGGGGGCGGGGGGGGGACAACGGGAAGGAAGGGCCTCGCGCGCGGCGTTCCCGCCCTCTTAGCCCCTCCCACTAATGAATACTTAATAAGCTCCCCGCCCCGTAGTGTCCGCCCGCGCCCGGTGTAGCCCCACCCCCTCATGAATAATTAATATAATGGGGCCTCCATTTCCGTGGGGCCCCGGCCCTGGCGCCGCGGCGGGCGCTGACCTCGGGGACCGGCACCCGCCTCCCGCCGCCCCTGGCCGGGGCTGTCAGGGCTCCCAGGGGCAGTTTGGTGCCGTCGGGCCGGGGCTGCCGGGCCCCGCCGTGGGGCGGGTGGCCGGTGTGGGAGCCTGAGGTGCGGCCGGGCCTGCGTGCGCCCGTCCCGCTCTGGGGTCCTGTGGGGGAGCATCGCTCCGGCTTGGGAGCATTTTGACCCCCATGGAGCTGTAGGCCGTCCCTGCAGGCCGCTGCCATGGCCCAACCTCAGTGCACTACCAGCCTGCGTTGTGGTGCAACCCCCACCTCCTGCAAAATTGGTGCTGGCTGAGACCGGGCCCACCAGCCCCTTCAATCTGCTGAGGCCAAACGTGACCCCGAGCAACAGTGCCAGGCCCAGGCCTTGGGTAAGATCAGAGCAGAAGCTCCTGCAACACGGTGCTGTGGGACAAGCTTACACCGGACTGTGAAGCCCGCGTGTAAAATTCCTGACGCTGCAGCGGAAAAGGTGTCACGGCACTAAGGCGGCCTGCCGTAATGTATGTCGTGGAGCAAAGCTCTGGGGAAACCTGATTGCAGCCATTCAGTACTTAAAGGGGGACGATAGGAAAGATGGGGAAAATCTTTTCAGTAGGGCCAGCTGTGACAGGACAAGGGGGGATGGCTTTAAACTAAAGCAGGGTAGGTTTAGACTGGATCTAAGGAAGAAATTCTTTAGAATGAGGGTGGCGAAACCCTGGCAGGGGTTGCCCAGAGAGGTGGTGGAGGCCCCATCCCTGGGACCATTCCAGGCCAGGTTGGACGGGGCTGTGAGCAGCCTGATCTGGTTAAAGGTGTCCCTGCTCCTGCAGGGGGGTTGGGCTGGGTGACCTCTAGGGGTCCCTTCCAACCCAAAACATTCTATGATTCTATGAAAGCTGTAGCGTTAGCTACAAAAACATGGCACAAGACCAGCCACGAACATTGCTAGCAGAGGCTGCACTACGCCAAGGAGTTACGAATTGCCGTGCAGCCATTATACGCTATTGCGTTATACTGCAAAATCGCATCGCTCCGCAGCGCTGCCATCTCTGGAAAACCCCAACGAGCTGCCATTCTTTGTTAAGAGCAGTAAACAGTTCGTATTCACTAACTGGTTTGTGAAATAACTACTTCTTTTTACAAATCCTGCTTCCAGAGTAGCTGACTACAAATAACTACTTCTCTTGGGGATAGTAACAGCCTCTCGGGAGAGGTTTTCTTGCTGCTCCAAAGGCAGTTCCCATACGATGGCAGCAGAGGGCTGCAGCTGGCTTAAAGGACTTTTCCCCAGTAGTTTGTTTTTTTTTTTCTTCCCCTCAAAGACAGTTGTTTGTTTGGGTTTTTTTCTCTGGGACTTTATTGAAGGAAGAACTTGCCTTAGCGAAACTGAAATAGAAACAAACCACAAATCAACCCCAAATATAATGATACGGCATCATCTGATAACCGCTGCTTAAATTAATGACAAGGCGAGTGGGAATGCCATGACGATGTAACCACGATTGCAGTATTTTTGCTGAAAAGGGAAATTAGACTACTCAGAAACGCCTTGGGGGCACATTATTTTTGCACGCTTGTCTAACTGTACAGTCGAGCAGCACTAGCTAGGTAGAGCCTAAAAACTTAGGTTGTCCCTGTTTCTTTTTCCATCTGGGAGATCGCTAGCAGCGCCTGCCTGAATGCAATTTGTGCAGTTGCCTTCTGCCTCTGCAAACCCTTCAGCAATTCTGTCGCGCCCTGTGAAGGGATCGTTCTCCTCATCCCCATCGCCATTTTGCTGGTTTTTCTGGTTCCACCAGAATAAAGAATTTCAGACTGCCCTGCTTGCTCATTAAGGCCAATATCAGTGTTTCCGGTAGTTACCAGATATCACTGCTTGGGGGTAGAATGCAATAAAATGGGGTGTATGTGGAGTATCCTTCTTCTGGCACTGCTTCCCGGAGCCTGAGAGTGGTTTAAGGGTTTCCTGACTCTGAAGCTGCATCCAGGCTCCCCCATTTAATACGCAGTGGTATTTAATACCAACATAAATACATCGAACTGCTTAGTGGCTGGCATCATTAACGAGACGCCGAGCTCTGCCGTTTAATTGCGTTGTGGGGTAAAAGTGTTATCTTGTGTTTGTTTTAAATTGGTTGAATGAGTCACAGGGTTTGTTTTGGTTTGGGTTTTTTTTTTTTTTATTTGAGGCTGTGTAATCGAGTCAATGTTTGTAAAGTGTTTTGAGATGACAGGATGAAAGCTAATAAGAAAAACAGTACAATTGAGTTGTTATAAACTATGGTTGATGGTTCTGCTAGAGTGCTAACTGCTTATTCTATGCATGAGCGGCCTTGTCTTGCGTACCTAATTTATCTTTGCCCTGCCTACGCCGAACGTGTGAGCGACATCGTGTAACTCTGGTAAAAATATCCGTTGTGTCTCTGGTGCTCTGCTGCCGTCAGTGGCAGAAGCGGTGGCACCATTTAAATGACGGGAGCGGGACTGCGATGGAGCCAGCTTTCCAAATACCGAGGGTTTAGACGACAGACAGTCGCTAGCAAGGTTTTTCGAAAGAGCCCGAGCACGTTGGGCATCTGAAACCCATAGGATGCTGGGAGGTGGCTGTAAATGTGCTGGAGCTGTGTTTAAGCATGCCGTTAAATTCCCCTGCAATGGGCACCTAGGCGAGATCTAAATCTTACGTGCTACTAAACCAGCACAGTTTTCAGTCGTTATTTCATTAATCACGTGCGTGATTTTCAGAGAAAACGAGGGGAGAGCCCAGCGATAGGAGCAGAAGCTGCGTTTAAGCATAGAGCTGGGTGCGAATGGGAAATGAGAGGAGTTGGATAGGGGGGGCCTTAACAGAAAAGCGAGGGAGCTTTTGTGCATCGGGGTTGGGGAACTGGAGAAGCCCCTGGAGGCCCCTTCCAGCCCAAATGATTCCAGGGTCGGGGAAGGGGCTCTGCGCTCTTGTCATGCCTGGACAAATTGCATATGGTTTTGCCAGGCAAGGATTGGGTCTCTCTCCAGAGCAGGTCCAGAGGAGGACTACAAAAATGATCCGAGGGCTGGAGCCCCTCTGCTATGAGGCCAGGCTGGGAGAGTTGGGGGTGTTCAGCCTGGAGAAGAGGAGGCTGCGGGCAGAGCTGAGTGCGGCCGGTCAGGGCTTCAAGGGGGCCCAGAGGAAAGGGGGGGACAAGCTTTTTAGTAGGGCCAGCTGTGACAGGACAAGGGGGGATGGTTTTAAACTAAACCAGGGGAGATTTAGGCTGGATCTAAGGAAGAAATTCTTTACAATGAGGGTGGTAAAACCCTGGCAAGGGTTGCCCAGAGAGGTGGTGGAGGCCCCATCCCTGGGACCATTCCAGGCCAGGTTGGCCGGGGCTGTGAGCAACCTGATGTGGTTCAAGGTGTCCCTGCTCCTGCAGGGGGGTTGGAGTGGGTCCCTTCTAACCCAAAGCATTCTATGATTCTGTGATTCTATGATTTTTGACTCTGGAGGCAGGAGGCGTACGCCAAGCCAATACGTTCAGCCTCCCCAAACTGTCCTTATATGTTACTTCTCCAGGGTGTTCTCTTTACCTTTATTTTAGAACATGCATTCTTCATGTCTTCGGATGTTCCCTCCCATCACGAGGGCTGGACGTAAATAACCAGAAAGCTATTGAGCAACAGGCAGAACGCTGGCATGCTTTTGCTTTGTTTTTTTTTTTAAATTGAGCCGGGGCATTAAAAGAAAACACCAAATGCGGTGGGAGGCAAAAGAGAATGCTGGAAAAATTGCACCACTAGGACCAGCGCTAAGAACAGCTTCTCAGGCGCTATAAACATTACAAAATGGAAATAATAATAATAACAAACCGCAGAAGAAAGACGTGATGCTTCCAAGTTCCGTGTCACTTCATGTTGCAGTCTTAGGCAGTAAAATTTCTTCGGTACTTACTCTGTTTAAATCAAATTTTTCCTTCATTTGCCAAATGTTTATTCTCTCCTGAGGTTTCATTGAAACTCTGAAATGTTATTAAGGAGCTTAGAGGCAGCCTTTCGTTTGTACTTGAAGAAAGCAGTTTAAGGCTTGTTACAAAATGATAAAAGTATAAAATTAGTGGGGGATTGTTGACTCATCCAGCACAGGCCCTGCTTCGCGTCGTGCAAGGATATGGAGTGAATTAAGACACTGCTTTGTATCATCCTCCTTTATGAATTCTCATGCCCTCCTGGGCTGGCATTTCTATTTAAGGACTGCTGGCAGAGCATGGAAGGGCTGATGGATGGCACATGGCTAAGAAGGGGCAGGAATGTATACATCCTGCGTCCTGGCCCAGGCCTCAGGAGCGGTTTGATCTGCTGAGAAGCTGATTGGAATTTTGATAACACAAAGGCCAATTTTATTGTTATTTTGCTTGTGGAACCGTGCAGCGATATGGATGAAACGCAGCTGGAGGAATTAAAAGAGGGGAGAAAAAAAAGATAATGGAAAATTTAACAAAAAACAGGTAAACAGGGGAAAAAATTAAGAAGTAATCACTTAATGCGTTCCAGGACTGAGGTTAATCCACGGCCTGGCTGCTCCAATCCTCACTGCAGCTCTGGGATGCTGCTTCATCCCTGTCCTCACTGCAATACCAAAAACCAAGCGGCATCCCGTTGGAACTTAGGGCTGCAGAAAACCATGGCGGGATCTGTGCTAATATTCAGAATTTCCAGATGTCCTCTTGGGATCCTAAGTGCCTTGGTTTGGGGCGTGTGGGGCAGAAGTGGATTTCATGGCAGGGTTTGCCATTTTCACCTTGCCGCTTCCACCTCATTTTGGACAGTGACCATGGCTGAGACCAATTAACAACGCTCTGTCCTCCTACCATGCCTTTCAACCCAGGATCTTAAACCGCTTTGCTTGCGTTGTGTGGCAGAGCTATGTAACATGCCCTGTGGAGGAGCTGAGCCTTATCAACAGAGCCAAGGGATATCCTCAAGGTGGCTTGGAAGATACCGGAGGCAGAATCCAGAGTTTGGAAGACACCAGAATCCAGAATCCTGCCTCTGATGAGGGTACTAAACATTTGGATGGAGGAAATGTGGGCCTGGAGAAGAGAAGGCAAGGAAGCAGGTGGATGAGGTGGATGCAAAGGCAGTACAGGTTTGTGCCTGTATGTATGTTGGTCACCAGATATTAAAGGTTTACCTCTCAGCAGCCATTCCCCTGCAGTTCTTAAATCCTAGCTGAAGATCTGGCCTCTAGGTTTTCCAGTCTGTTCCTGCCTTCTGTTATTCTATATTCCTTCTATTTTTCCTGTCTTCGGCTTTTCTCCATCTTCTAGTCTTGCAGAGAAATAGCGACCAGCACAGAAAAGGGAGCGGATTACTAAGAATTCATTAGCATCTCAAATCAAGCTCCTCTGGTTTTCCGAAGAGCCGAGCAAACCTGTCAGTGTAACTGGTGCTCTTCCTTTCTGCTTCTTTTTAAGATGCAATGTTCAGCCCTAAACAGATGGGAACCTGTCAGCACAACATGGAGATAATTACCCGTTTGAGCCATGGGAAGCTTCATAACAGATAGGAAGTTATTGCAGCCAGTACCACTCTGCTTTATGATCTTACCGGTTTTCTCAGGCTGAGCATATTGGTAGGCCCTATTATTCCTTTGAAGAAACACCAAGAAAACCCCTTGTTTCCGTAGGGACGCAAATTCTCCTCCAAGTTGCAGAGCAGCTCCACAGGAGTCACTGCGCCTGACCTGGCTGGGGAGGGAAAATCATCTGGCCTGCAACAGGGGCGTGGAAGTAATCAAGAAAGCGCGATAATGAGGGGTAGCATAAACGTTAAATTAACCCCGTGATTGCTTCAAGCTTCTGTCTGGCTCTTCACCGTTGCTTGGAGACTCACGTACAAACCTGTGCATCTCTCTTGCTGTCGGACACCTCCAGGCATCGCTCGCTTTGCCAACAGCGGGAGCTATCGTGGATCAGTCAAGTTATCCCCGCCTCCCTCCGCTAGCGGCAGGGGAACGGGTGAAGGAGTTAAGAGGGTCTCACCTGTGCATTTTTTTATTATTCTGTAGGTCTCTAGGCTGGCAGAGTTAAAAATCCTTCGGCAGCAAAGCGGAGTCATCGAAATAACCCTCAAGAGCAGGCATCAGGAGGCCAGTAGGTACGTGCACGCAGCTTGTCACAGAGCATGAAACCCACTATTATTCTTAAAAGAATGGCAAACCTGCTCTTTTCAGTACTTAAAAAAAAAGAAAAGAAAAAAACCCAGGTTTTTATTTTCTTCAGGCTTTTTTTGTCTTCATCACAGCAATCCTTAAATTCTACCGGTTATGTATTTTGCGCAGAGGAAAAGGGCTTTACATGCGTTCTGCCAGCACGGGCTGAAGATTTTGTCGTGTGTTAAAAAAAGTAACGAAACCACCTGTCTGTTTTTACAACTTCAGTTCAAATTGAGGAGGGGATCAACAAAATTTAGCTCAGTTTTCCTGTGAAAAAGGAATATTGCTGCCTGCTCTGACCTACTTGCTAAACAATCAGGATTTGTTGTGTGAAAAGAAAAATAAAGCCCAGCCTTTGGAAAGATTTCAGCATTGGGCTCACAGGTTCTTCCTTCCTCGTCCTTTTGTAATGAGAAAGTCGTGGGAGGAGATGAAGGTTATTGCAGGGATCCTCTCTTGGTTGCCGAATGGAGATGTGCAGGTGTTTTCTGCTTCCTCAGATCCAGCCTGTTAGTTGAGCCTTTTTTGGGAGCTGTGCTGATAATTACCACGCTGCAGGATGCCACCCTCTAATCTTCCCCTATCTGCCATTTGAGGGAGTGGCGCGGAGCTCAAGATAGCAATTTGGGGTGCCAGAAACATCACTTGCGCCCTTGGAAACCCGGCTGGCAGAAGCGTGCCAGCACGCAGGCTGGAAGGCACATCTGCAGGCAGCTGCCTGCGGGCGTCGGTGGCAGCATCGCTGCCATTTTGGCAGAGCCTTCGGGCTAGTAATTTTATAATTCAGAATGATTAAGGGACGGGAAGAAAAGAGTCACGCTGTAAGTTTTCTAGGGAACTACCTGCTTGAAATGCCAAGAGCCCTTGCTGCAGGCACCCGCTGAATTTTGTCCTGGCGAGCATGCAGCAGGCTCATCCGCGGATGGTGCAGATGCTTAAGGCAGGGGTTTGGAGCCCTGGTGACAGGGGGGCAGATGCAGCCTCCTGGGAGAGGTGGATGAGCAGCCACTGAGGCAAAAAGCTGGTGTGTCACAGCTGGAGAACGGTGTGTTTGTGTGCATGAGAGTACGATTCCCTTCGCTGAATGCAACAACAACAACAAAAAAATCTGTTTCTCGCATCCATGGGCCAGAAATGTATTTTAGGCAAACAAATAAAATTGGCCAAGATAATAAAAACCCCAGCACGATAATCAGCTCCACGGCTTCCCCCCAAACCTGTTGAGGATTTGTGTGAGCCCCACTTGGGGCGAGTGCTGCTGCCCCCCTCCCCAACCGTGGCGAGTGTGAGCTTTACGTATTCTAGTCAGGGTGGTTGACTACAGCAGCACCCGTTCCTCAGCTCTAAAGCCGACTCGAGAAGATTTCTAAATTCTTTTTGTGAGCCTAAGAGACGAAAAGCCCAGCTTCTGAGATGGACGTGGGTATGACGTCTGCAGTCACCTTAGCAAGTAATTCCACCCGGCCTTGAAAACACCTTTCCCCTGAGCATCTGTAAGTATCTTTCTTACAAATATTAGCAAACTTAGAAAGGAAATGATTCCCAGCTTTCCTTTCTAGGTGAGGCAACCCAAGGCATAAAGACATTTAATACACAATCAGGCGAGGACGTCAGGAGCCCCAATTCCCTGCTCCCAGTCATAACCAAAGCTTAATTCCCCAGCACTTGGAAAATGCAGATTCAGAGCCATGCATCTATTTGAGATTTTATTCCACCACCCACGGGCCCTTTTGAGGCAATCTGCTCCCTACTTGCTTTCAGTGCTATTAATTATGGTTCAGCGTGCGGCTGTAGCTGAGGTTGCCGTTGCATTTCCAGGGTGTGAACCCTTGTTTGTTTGCAGAATGGCTAATGTATTGTTACCCCTGTTTCTGGGATGTTGTTCAGTATGAAAACTGTTCAGGAAAGCTGACATTTTTGCATATTTATATATTACAAAGTATTTGCTTTTGTGTGTGTGTGTGTGTGTGTGTACATATATGTATAAATAGAGAGAATATATCTGGCTCCTAATTATATATCTGCTACATCTCTGCTCAGAAAAACAGAACCAAAGCATTGGGAGAGTAGAATTATTTTATCGTGTTTAAATTAGCCATAGAATCATAGAATGTTTTGGGTTGGAAGGGACCCCTAGAGGTCACCCAGCCCAGCCCCCCTGCAGGAGCAGGGACACCTTTAACCAGATCAGGCTGCTCACAGCCCCAGCCAACCTGGCCTGGAATGTTCCCAGGGATGGGGCCCCCACCACCTCTCTGGGCAACCTCTGCCAGTGTTTCACCCCCCTCATTGTAAAGAATTTCTTCCTTATCTCCAGTCTAAATTAACTTATAGCTCCTCGTATTGTGTTAGCACAGTTTCTCCCAACCTGGAGAAGACTCCTGGGGAAGAGGTGATAAACAGGGTGTGAGGGGCTTGGGCAGGCAAAAGGGAAGATGAGAAGATGCTGATATATTATTTCTTTTTCCACTAGTGCAATGTGGTTATAGCCATTGGAAGGAGGTGCAAAAAATGGTGACATTCACTTCAGAAGGGCAGCAGGGACAAAGTTACGCTTAAGAAAAATACGCATTTAGCTCCTCGAGCAGAAGCAAGGCCAGGAACAGTACAGACATACACGTGCTGTCAAACAGCCCCGGGCTGGGGAGTTTGCAATTTAAATAGCCACAGGCAAAACATGGGGTTATTTTTCATGTATTACAGGCGAGGAGCTGAGATACCAGGAGCTGCTTTTACTGTCGGAGCCTTGCACCTCCTGAGCCACAGCCCCGTACCGTAACTACAGCTCATCCATCGGTCTCCGTGCGTCTCTAACCAGGCTCCTGCTCAACCTCTCGCCGGGGATGTGGAACAGGACTGAATCGCTCCAGTTTCTGCGCTGCCTTAGATATTTCTGCGTGGTGCAGCAGTTTGCAAGGTAAGCACGTGGGAAGGGCTACGGGTACGGCCGTGTCCTGGCTCTGCCCTTGCGGTGTAGCACACGTGGAAGCAGCGTTGCCAAATCTCCCACCGGAATTGATCTATCGATATCCACAGTTAATTGCAAGGTGGGCCTTTTCCTACAGTTCATCATCGCCTTTCATTTACTGCATCGTGCCCATTTGTTCATGCTTGTAATGTACAATAGCGAAGGAAGCCTAAACATGGAGGTGCTACCCAGAGGTCTCAGATAATGACCTTTAAAATGATTTATTTTTGAAATAACTTGGTGCCAGTGCAGAGATCAAACCACTACACCTGGCTACTGTCAAAAAGTCAGACGGGCCAAGCAAACTTCACTGTTCAAGCTGAGAAGCCTGCCAAAAAAACCCAAAAAAATCTAAATAAACTGAGCAGAATAAAATTGGAAGAACATTATAGTCTTGATTCAAACCTCAATTACGTTATTTTTTGTCCTAGCTATGTCCTGGGAACACCTCCCGATAGCAATGTGTTATTGCTAAGATAGAAAAGGATGTCTTAAAAAAAAAAAAAAAAATCCTTGTATTCTTACAGTTTCAATTAAAAGAACACAAGATGGAAATAATTCCCATCCTGCTTTGAAGGTCACATAACATGAGCAATAATCCTTTGCATGTTTTATTTTGAAAACAAAGCAGTCCAAAAGGAAGATTTTTTTTTTTTTAATATTAAGACTGTATTCCATGCAGATAATCCATAGTAAATACATTGCATTAAAAGACAGTTAAAGTGCCTTTAGTCCCTCAGAATAGTCCCACTGTGCTGTAAATTCAAGTATGTGGAAAGTAGGCCTTTAGTTATTAAGAGAATATTTTTTGATCTGGGTCCTGCTCCCACTGACGTTAAAAATGGGGGGGGGAGAGGGGTTAGCCCCCAACTTTCATTGGAGCAGAACCAACCGCACGTTGGTTCTCTGAGAAACCCTGTGCTGTGTTTTCCCAACTGCTGAACGCAGACGAGTGGCCGAGGAGCAGAGCCCCGATGGCATTTTCTGCCCGAGGAGGGGCAGCTGCCTCACGCCCCAAGGAGACGCTCAGCCCTTGCTGCAAACTGCCAGGGCACGGCGCTTGGAAAGACAAATGAGGAGCAGGAGCAGTCGTTTGTGTCCCGCATCCTCTTTTAACCAGCTGAGCAACGGACTGAGCACAGCTAACAGCCCCAGCCTGGTTTATAGCTCTAAAATATACAGGTCGATATACACATGTACATTACGCAGTCTGCTTTGAAGCAAGCCCAAACGCCGGGTTCATCAGAATCCAGAGGAAAACTCAGGATGCGGCTTAGAGAAGCCACATGATTAAAAGCAGAATCAAAACCTTCTCGTGTCATAATCGCCCATCACCATGGTCTTGCTTTGGCACTCGAGACTAGCAAGATTAACCGGCATCTTGAAGTCAGAGTTACACAGATAAGAAAGTCGCATGGATCCCGATGCGTTTGACGTGGTGCAGCCAGCGTTACGCTCGCACCCAGGCTCTCCTATCCTCTTCAACATCAGTGGTGGTAAAGACATTTTTCTCTTTCTTCTAGGCATCAGCAACGTTACCGTTGGGGTTTCCAGGATTTAATAGACAACCTTGTCCACTACCAAGCCATGTGCAAAAAATACGCGGAAAAGATTGCTCCCTGCGGACTTGTGGGCTTCCCAGCTGTGAACTTCAAGTGCCCAGAGCTCATGTCGAAAGGTAGGACAGAGTATTTATTTTTTTTTCCTCCTCTTTGAGGTACAGCACATAAGTGCCTTGCTTCTCCAGGCTAGGCAGTGGGAGATGCTGGTTGAACCCAAGCCTTCAGCTCAGCGCACGCACATGACTACGGGCAGTAACTTCTCCATCTAGCCTACCAAAAGGGCTTACAGATGATGGATTGGAGCTGTTAACGCTCCACCTAACAATATCCCAAACCATATCCCACACTAGAAGGTAGACTAAGCATCTGTCGTGCAGCTACAGAATACAGAATATCCTGCTTTGTTTTGTTTCTTTCCTTAAAGGGGAAAAAAAAAAAAAATAAAGCCTTTTTGACTCCAGGCACTCAGACCTTGGCATCTGCCCTGAAGTAGGGGGGTTACATCTTTCAGCCGTTCCTGTGCTAGGGCACTTGGATGTTGTTATTCTCCACCTGAGTAGCTGATGCTCTTCGGAATCCTTCTAAGATCCTGGCTGCAGCAATGCACCAGTGATTTATACGGCTCGATTGCACTCTATTTAAAGTCTGTTTTCTTTTAAATTTGCAGCATTTCAGAACTCTTGGATGGTACCTAGCGTTTCTAGGGGTTGTAGGGAAAGAGGAGTACCCAAAATCTTGCTGTTATTGTGTGTGCACGTTAAGAAAAACCGTAAAAACAAGGCCATTATTTGAAAAGAGTTAAATCCAGACAAAATTCCTTACCAGCTCATAACCATTTCAGAGGAGATCAGATCCTGGGCAAAAACTAGATGACAGCATCCCTCTGAATTCTTTCTACTTCAGGGAAACGGGGGGGAAAAAAAACAACCTTCCAGTTGAAAGCTTTATTTGGAAATAAAGTTTATCTCCAAAATATGTCTACAGAGAGACTGTCTGGGCCGTAACAACTTGGCACGACTCGGTCTGACTTACCCTGTTTGAGCATTTTGGTGCCTTTATGCCATAATAAGATGCAGCAAAAGTCTCCCTAGTGGCTACGTATGAGAAAGTATAATCTGGGGTCTAAATGCCACAAAGCATCCATATTTATCTTTAATGGCTATATAAATTCAGCAGATGAGAAGGAAAACATTAATTAGACAGACCCTGCCTTTGGCAGTAATCACTACCAGTGACAGCTGAACCAGCCAGTGGATAAAATATGCACCAAACATGATTATCAGAATAAATAACTGAGGATCAAGAGCAAATTAAAAAAAAAAGAAAGGGGAAAAAAAAGCCCCATACAACCAACACCTTTTTTGGTGGGGGAAAGAAAACTTTACCTTACACTGGACTTTGGACCCTCTTATTTTTTTTATAGAAGCTTCCCCCAGTTTAGGGCCCGATCCTGCAGCTGGTGTCTGTGGAAGTAGGGTAGAGTATTTCGGCAGCTTAAGCTTGAATTCTGATTGCACAGGAGGAGTAGGAAACCCTGAGAGGCCTGGTGTCGAAGCTCTTCATTAGGGTCAGATTCTGGAACCACGATACAGGTACAAATCCAGACCAGGGGCCTATCAATCACAGACATAATAAATTAAAAAAAAAAAAAAAATTCCCCTGACTTGAGTCAGCTCTAAAAACGATGATGTTAACAAGGTGATTTTTAGATTCTCAATGGTATCGAGGCAGGTCTGCCTTTGCTCCTTATTCATGTGAAATGCCCATGAAACGAGCTTGGATTTACTTTGGGATTTAGCCCATGGAAGGACACTGCTTTTGCTGGTGCTCTGGCCCCATCCTCTTCCATCAAAACCTACTTTGTTCCTGCTGGATCAGTGGCTACGCTACGAGGACCTAAGGAAGGAATCTAAGATATTTTTTTTTTCGCGCGCTGTCTCCTTTGGAGTAGGGGTCATAGTAATTTAGCAGACTAATTAGATGCCAAAAAGTGCATCAGAGCCATTGGCTCACAAACATCCTGAAGGTGAATCCTCTGCAGGCTTTTCCCCTTAAAAGAGATCAGGTTTCCCTTTCTCTGGAGCAGGGGGTGGAAGCTGATGCTTTTAAGGGAGGGGAGGGCAGGAAGTTGAAGCCATGGTGGTGGAAGACCAACTGCAGGATGAAAAGACAAGGGCACACTGAATTTCATCTTCATGGCTGAGAAACCATGTTGCCTGCCCCAAAAGAAGGCAAAGGGGAGAAAAGAGAAAGGGATGGAGCTGGGGGAGAGGGGATGGGAGAGGGGGGTGAGCCCTGGAGAGCCAACCTTACCTCTCCTGGGCCACCAGGACCTACCCCCAAACCACCCAGCCTCTCCCTGAGAGGGGAAGAGGCAACCAGCCCGACTTTCCTGAGTGCAGGCAGAGCCGGTGTGCAGCAAAAATCAACTGTTTTGCTGTCCCCGAGAGCCTGCTGCTTGAGGCAACTGCGTATTTTGCCCGTACCAAGATTTACCCCCACTTTGCTGCCCCTGTTAAAGACTCCTGGTGGAGGAGGGAAGAGGTCAGCCACACACGGGGGTGGAAAAAACCCAACCACAAAACAAAAAAAAAAAAACCCATGCCAAACCCAAACTTTGCACTTCTTTTTTTTTTTTTTTTTTTTTTTGTCTACCGCCACATCCAGGGCTTCGGTGCCGGGCTGCAGGCGGAGTCCAGTGTCGCAACTGTCTGCCGCCGCCGCAGGCTCTGCTGTCCCGGGAGGGATCCAGGCGAGTCCCGGCCTCGCATCACCCCAACTCATTCTTTTCAAATGCTCCACTGGGTCTTTTTCCTCTACTTGCTGTTTCTTTTCCAAGAGGGGAAAGACTTTGCAATAGAATAACAGAAGACTCCAACACTTTGAGACATGGGAGGTTCGAGGTGCAGGGGGAGAAGCGCTCAGCACTGTTCTGCTTCGACAAAGCCCTCCTTCTCCTGGCTGGCCGGCTCCACCTCCGAGTACGTTGCACGGTTGGTGTGATTTCGGAATTTCATGGCAGGCCAGTGATGTGGCCTTCGCTGCGGACAGAAACAAAGACCCATCAGAAGCTACGACAGCGCCTTTCACGCCAAGCCTGCGGGGAAATTGGAAACTCGGTCCCGAAACAAAAACAAAGCTCTCTTTGTGAAAGTTTGGCTTTTTTTTTATTAATAAAAAATCATTTTAAAAAAAAAATCGCTTCGTGCTTGGAAGGGTTCATTGTAATGCATGGACCTCATGGAGCTGACCCACTGATAAGGTTAAAAGGGGCAGCGGGGAGGAAATGGAAAGTTTAAGTGAAATTTCACATCGGCCTCAGAACAAGGGTGGCCTGTGCAGCCGAGGGCGGCCACAGGCGTCCCCTGCAACCGCACAAACGCCAGCTCTGTGCAACACGGGGACATTGCCCCCTCTCAGCCGGGCGAAGATAAATGCATCAAACACTGCCAAGCGCGGAGGTACTGAACGGGCGGAGGCCATGCAGATCAACTCTCCGAAGCCTGGCTCTGCAAAGGGCACAGATGGAGGAAAGACAAGTGCTCTAGGAAAAAGCCAGCGAGCGATAAGGAAAGGCTGAGGGCTAAGTGTCGCTGGCTCCCTCCGCAGCAGCTCCTATGCCAGGATTCAGCCCACTCCTGACTGCCTCGGGATCCTGCACCAAGCCGTCTCCTGGCTTTTAACAGCAGATGGAGATTGTTGGACCCCCTATCTTTCCGAGAATTAAAATCTCCCGTTTAGAGCATCACCACCACTTACACAGTAGCTGGTGGCACGACATCTATCAGTGAAGTCTGACAATTTTAGTCAACAAAATCCAGCTGGGCAATTCAAAAGGCAGCGCTCTCAATTCTATCATAGCTCCAACGGAGCCCTCCGAGCAGGCTGCGTGGCGACTGCTCATGCAAGCACGGGTGGTGGGGGGGAAAAGGCAATGTGTGAAAGGGAGCATGTGAAAGGGAGCAAAATAAAACAGTGTGGGAGGGAGAGAGCCTAAGTTTAAAACATCATCAACCGGAGGTGGGGAGATTAGCTGCGACTGCAGGACCATGAAAAGCAACTCGGATGTGAACTCTGCCCAAGCGCCTCTCTCCTCTCCTCTTTGCTCCCTGCTTTTCTCGAGAAGGTTAGGGCTTGGCTTGATAGCAGCAGAAGAGATGGTTCTGCACTCACCTCAATGAAGAACAGGGCAGCGTTGGAGGTGGGGTGGCTGTTGATGTAAATTCCAGCAAGGATAATAGCGGCAATGAGCAACACAGCCAGAACGATCCCCACGATAGTACCTGTGTGAATCGGGGCGCCTGCTTTCTTGGAAGGAAGGCTGCTTCCCACACCTGAAAAAAAAGAAAAAAAAAAAAAAAAAAAAAAAAGGATTAAAGGATTCAGTGGAGCCTTGAACTGTGCTGAGACCTCGGTGAAAGAGAGGACAGAAAAGAAAAGCAAGGCGAGCCCTTCCCGAGCTCTGCACGTGCGACCGAGCAACTTAGCCTGCCACTGTCAGCCTCACCCAGAGGGGAAGGTGCACCAGGGGGTGTCTGAGCCCCAGCATCCCTTTCGGACGATAGCAGGAGCTGGTGTGAAAGAAGATTAAACCACCGCCGTGCAGTAACCCCCCCTCCAATCCATATTCTTTATATATTGGCTGCTCACTCCGATAGAAAGCCATTAGCCATATGCTGAGCGGGGTCCTCCGCGCCTTCCCCGCAGCCCTCCGGCTCGCCCGTGGTCCTCAGCTATGAATATGCAATTGCACAGAGCTGCAGAGGGTGCATGTGGCATACATTAACAGTGGCATTACCGGCTGTTTGGGGAGCAATTTGGCTGAAACTGGGACGATCGTGCATTGCAAAGGCCCCGCGCCTGCAAAGGAACTCATCCTGCCCCCAGTTTAGCCAGTTTAACTTCCCCGAGCCGCTTTCAGGTAGTGTGCGGTTTGCATTCGACTGCAGTGCTTGCAAAGCTGACATCAGGCGAAGAGGACGTGGACTCTTCCCATGCTCTTGAGTTCAGTAAGAGCATTACAGCAACAGGTCGGATCCCTGCCCTTGGGGCTGCTGAACAAACTCAGACTGAGAAAGGATTCCCGGGACCAGGGATGAAAAAGGCAGAGCTGGGCTAAGGACACTTTAAATTTGGATTTTTACACCGCTCTTTGGCGCAGCTGGGGAAATTATTCAAAAGAAAAAAAAAAGGACTTTGTGTCTATGCAAAAACTGCAAAGAAAGGGAATTACACACCAAGAGAAAACTCATCATCTTCGTTTGCACAGCAGGGACTCAGTGGGAGAAGCAGACAAACAGCAGCAGGGTAAAACAGATTGGTCCTGACTCTCACTTTTCACTACCTGCGATGGTATTAATCAAGGTAAGGACAACAGGAGGCGTCTCTTGGTGACACCCTGCCAGTCTCAGCTTCACCCGTCCACGCCGCTGACTGATCGCAACTCCCTGGTGCATTTGGTTTCAGGGTAACGTGTTTTCACTTGGAACAAGTGTGAGCAGGCAAGGGAGAAGATTAAGGCCTTACCTTCGCTTCCTGCATACTGATTGAGCTTCGTATCATCTAAAAGAAGAAAACAAAGGCAAAAAAAAATAAATAAATAAAGTTAGGAGCCTTCTATGATACTCTGCATGCTTCCCACCCATTCTCATCCCTCTGTAAGGGGGGCAGTGGCAAAGCACCGCCAGCATTTCCATGGCCAGTGACAGTTTTAAGCCTCTGAGTTTGGTGGAAATGGCGGGCACCCAGAAAACAAAAGCGTGTAGCTTAGGGGCTGCTGCCCTCCTTCTCAAAAGCAGCACCTGGAGCATCTGAGGAAACCAGACTTTAAACATGCCCAATGTGCAAAGCAGAATAGTAAGTGAAGGCTGGATGAGGCCGCAGCGCTTGTGGGTGCCTGCGTTCCCACTACGGCGTCTGCAGCCGTACGCCGCTAACGCATCCCGATGGCAAGGGGGGGCCCGGGGGCCCAAAATCCGATTCCATTCTTCCATCGCGTTCTGGCAGAACCAGGATATATTGTACGAGGCTTCACGTCTTGATGGTCTCCACATCACCACCCTTGCCAGTCCAGCTGAAATCCCGAGCCGGAACGCTTGGCTTACGCATTTGCTGACACACGGCCAGGGAGGCAGGCACATCCACAAACATCCCCCCCCCTCCGCCCCCCGGAGCGGAGCCAGCACGCAGGGCTGCCTGGGGGGGGGGGACACGGAGGGGCGCGTCCCCTCCTTTGCGATGCCGGTTCCTCTGCCGTGCTTCCCCAGATGAAGTTCGCTGCCTGATGCAGCTGGCTGTTTGTTTCCTTCCAAGATTACAAATTAACTTCATGCTTGACTATGTCACAGAAAGCCCCTTGTTCTTTTTCCAAGAATCGGCGATGAGTTGGAAAATAATCTCAGTGGTGGTGTTACACTCCCCCTTCCTTTAATTGCTCCTTTCAAAGTCAACTCTGTCAGCCAGGCGCTCCGTTCCTCCCCCCAACTCCTTCCCATCGCTGAAGGACAATTACTAATGTTCCTTTCTATTTATTCTAATTAGCAGTTTGCGTTAGGGACTATTAAGCAGCAAAATTGAAGTGATACCTGCCGCTAGGATCTGAGGAGCCAGCCCTGTGTTAATAGGATTATCAAGCTTTAGAACATGGGCGTCTCGAGGGAAACTCGGGTCCTTATCTTGAGCTTTCCGATGCTGGAACGAACACCGTTCCCGAGCAGAGGGCAACCACAAGCCCACGCTGTGTTATTGCCGGCCTGAGAGCACCGGTGGCCCTGAGCCACCAGCTAGGACCAAGCACATTAAAAGGGTGAGCCCCCATCTACAGTGTTGACCTCTGTTATGATGCCGGGGAGTCTCTCCACCGGGGACCAGCTGCTGGTTGACCTTCACAAATGCGTAAAGAGGCTTCGATCCAACTGTAAAACTCCTCCCACCGGAGGGTTTCATCCCCCCCCTTACCACAGCACCCCGAGCCTCACCTCTCAGACCGCCCTTCCTTCTCCTTCCCACTGCCCCCTGTGCTCACGCCTACCCTCGTGCTCCAAAGATGGCTCTGTTATTGCATTTATTTGGATACAAATGGGCTTTATGAGGCATCGGAGTGCGAGCCCTCTCGGGGACAAGCGTCGAGGATGGGGTGTCCCCGCCACAGTGCTCACCCCACCTTCTGTCGTGAGGCTGTCAATGAAGAGCGAGGACGCGGAGGTGGTGACGTCCTCATCCAGCGGTGAGAAAGAGCTCTCGGGAGGCGCGGAATAGCGGTCGCCTTCTGCTAAATCCTCGCAGGTCTTCTCATCTGACTGGAAAGAAAAGGAAGAAGGGCTTCTTTGCCCAGCTCTCTTCCAGCAAGAGCGCCAGGGAGCCAGCGGCGAGGACTTTGCTTCCCAGGCTCAGGGCTGCTGAGCCCTTGGGGTTCAAACACCAGAGTGGAAGCACGGGATGGGGTCCAGAAGTGCCAGGAGAAGTATGGGGCAAGGGGGGGGGGTGACCTGGAGGTTGGAGAAGAGGAGGAAAAGTTTGGGAACCACTTAAGTAGGACAAATGACAATGACCTGGCAAGGTCCTACAGCCCGACCTTCTTGCATCACCCCGTGACCTTACATAGGTCCTGCGCCCTCCTCTTCCCTCACCCAACCCTCCTGGTTAACAGGGAACAAAGCGGAGTTTTCAGTGGTGGGGGGGGAAAAACCCCAACAACAATAAAAAAAACAACCCCAAAGCAGAAACAGATGTTCTGTTGGAGCCGATCTTTCCGAGACAAAGAAACGAGTTCATCCAATGGGGAGATAATTGTGCGAACAAGGACGAGGGGAAAAAAAAAAAAAAGAAAAAAAGAAATCACAAGAGCTAATTTCTTCATGCTTGAGAGTGAGTAAGAGTCATGCTTCAGAAAGCGAAGAAAAAAATATCCCAGCGTACTCAGACTGCACCATTTGGTAACTCAGGGAGGTCCCTGCGTCTTTACTGCACATCCAGCACCCACCAGCACAGAAACAAGGCACCAGCGAGGCAAAGGCAGGTAATGCTGGATGAGCTGGGCCATCTCTTAACTATTCCAACTGAGACATCCCCTGTGAGGTGGCTCGGTGGTGCTGCTGTCATGGGAAAGGGATATCTAATGGGATATTCGCTCTGTTCCAGAACAGCACCGGCCAAGGGGAGCCGAGGGTGAATTTTTTTGAGCTGGGACACGACCGCTGTTTTTTTCTGTAGCTCAACATCGCTCCTGGCAGAGGACCTCAGAGCCGTGGTTCTCCTCTCAGCCTCACCTTCTGGCCACAGCCGTAGGACAGCCACTCCTCACGGTATCGGTCAAAGCCGCTGGAGCATCTGCGGAGAAAAGCAATATTAACGGGTGGGAGAGGAATTCCCCAGAGGCACAGCGACAGTCGTGCTCATTTGCCCGCTCCGGGTGGTGGCATTGCTGAGGATTCCTACGCTGCCCAAGAGTCCCAAAGGCTGCCCCAACAGGCGCCGCGTGCGAATCCTTGGACAAACGCGTATCCGAGGACTGGAAAGATTATACACAAGCTGGTCTCCAAAGACACGGGGTTTCCAGTACAGCTGTGCTGGAAGGACCCAAATGTTCCTCCTCACAGAGGAGAAAAAGGGTCAACGCCGCTTCTCCAAAGGAAACGGAGAAGCAGAGAAATAGGAAAAATATATAGACTGAGTTTGACTTTCCATTCCCTGGACTCTGTGCCAGGGCAAGGCCATGATCTCCATCAGGGTTTGGTGGTTTGGTTTGGTTTTGTTTTTTTTTTTTTTTCCAGCAACATCTGCACAGGAAAAACACATTAAAGAAATTACAAACGGCTTTGGGAAAACACCAGCTGGAGACATCTCTACAGAAACAGAGGGAATGAAACAGCACTCTGACCTTTGGAAAGCCTCTGGGGCCTACCAAAACATGAATCAGGGGTTCAGCTCATACAAGCCCTAATTTACCCAACTATCAACTGGTAAAAGAGGAGAAGACGCAAAGAACTTCAGGTCCTGCTGAGTCGCCGAGATCTTTGCTTAAAGCACAGTTCCTGTAATGACGACGGGCTCAGCAGAAGCAAAAATACAAACTCCTCGCTGTCCAGAAGAGAGCTGAGAGGACTCGGGGGTTGTATCACCGAGCGGGACGTGGGGTACGTGTTCAAGCCCTGGAAGCCACCCTACCAGCTTCCTTGGGAAGGATCACAGCGGCTTTGCAAAACCCGGCTGGTTGCAAGCCAAGGAGACAGCGGTAGGCTTGCTCTAGCCCCCGGCTTCCGCCACGCTTGCTATTTGTGCTTCCCCATCGTAACCCAAGCTCTTCGGGACCGAGCCGCTGCAGTTACAGCTGTGGGGAGCATGGGTTTAGCCAACACATCAAGAAGTCACCACGCTACACGTGATAAGAGCAAACATCAGCAGCAGCGACTTGGGTTGTGATCGGGTCTGCGAACACCGTGAGTTCAGCGTAAGCAGAACAACAAAGTCCTTGAACCCTGGGGTTTCAGCCCAAACAAGAGCCAGACTAAGCCACGGTATCCCGGGCTTGGGTTTGCTACCAAAGCCACATCTGGTTTCATGCATCTCTCTCAGCTGCGAGAACATAACATTCGCTGATCTGAAGCCACCACTGAGCAACTGTCATCAAAAAAATGACGTTCCCCTGGCTCGGGCTGTATCCCAGCCCACCGAGAGGCAGCAAATCAACGCTGATTTATAGGCTCGCTTTGCCAGCGGCTCGGGATCTTCCCCCATCCCAGCTGCCCTGCTCATACCTCGCTGAAACCATAAGGAAAGGTTGCAAGCCTTGAGCGTAGCGAAGAGAAGGGCGACAGAAAGGAGGGAGGGTGCCCTGCGAGCGGTGCCGGGGGGAGCCAGGAGGCGGCTGGGGAAGGGGGCGGCCAGCGCTGCCTTCCTGGGAGAGCCGGGCATTTCCCAGGCACGGCTGTCCCCGTGCCACGTCTGAGGATCTGTGTTATTGGGTCCTCTCCCCTGCCACTAGCCCTAAATAAATATTTCAGCAAAAGCTCATTAAATTCTCTCATGCTCCGTGTCGTGCCGCTTTGAGCTGAAGGGGAGCAGGGAGCAGGACGGCTGCAGGGCTGGGACGGCAGCGGGGCCAGCCCCGTCCCCCCAGCTCCTCTATTTACCCCCCAAAAAAGCAGTGAATGCCCCCCACCCTCATTGTGTCTCATCCCTGACAAAGAGGGCCTGGCCCCCGCGGCTGGGGGGGCCGATGAGCATCTGCAACCTGCCCTTCGGAAACACAGAAATACAGAATCACAGAACCATTGGGGTTGGAAAAGCCCTTTAAGATCACCAAGCCCAACATTACCCTAACCCTGCCATCCCACCACCAAACCCTGTCCCTAAGCACCGCGTCTGCCCGGCTTTTATATCCCCCCAGGGCTGGGGAGATGGTCCCCCCAGGGCTGGGGAGATGGTCCCCCCAGGGCTGGGGAGGGGACCTGAGCGTGTCCCAGCCTCCCTGCCCTGCTGTCTGAAGTCACAGCCTAAGTCAGGACAAGTTTCCCCCGTGTTTAATCTCACTGACAAAACTGTGAGGCTTGCTTCTGGTCTCAACTTGTTCCAGCTGCTGCAGCAAAATACTAGGGCCAAAACCCCCAGCCTTGGGGAATGTCTCCTTTCGATGGCTTGTAACCGGAGATCAGGTCACCTCTTACCCATGGCTATGAGATACAAGAGCAGCACCCTCACTAAACCAAAAAGCAAAAAAAACCCCAAACCACCCCAAACCAACAACCAAACCCACCCCAATAAAAAAAGGAAATAATGATTTAAGAAAGGAAATAATGATTTAAAAAAGGAAATAATAATTTAAAAAAGGAAATAATAATTTTAAAAGGAAATAATAATTAAAAAGAGGAAATAATAATTTAAAAAAGGAAATAATAATTAAAAAAAGAGCAACACCGATACAGGCACCAGACCTGGAGCTGCACGTGCTCTCCCAGCTACAGAAACATTAGCAAGAGAAGAGGTGGGAAGGAAACTCAGCCCAGCTACCTCTGCAGGACGTGGCACCAGCTGCAGTTGAAGGTCAGCTCCGACGTCACGCACATCTCGCAGCTCTGATGCTGGAGACAAGCTGTAAAAGAGAGAGGAGGGACCTCGTACCAGCGGCACGCCGGCGTCGCAGCGGCGCGAGGGGGCACGGGCAGAACCAGCCTCACCAGCCCGGTCTCCAGCCCAACCTCTCCCTGCCGTGGACCTGCAGGACAGGGCAGCACCCTTCTGGCAGGAGGGGGCTCCCAGTCCATCTGTAAATGGCTTTCCATTCCGGTGAGCTGGGAATTAAAACACCTCCGATGCCATTTCTGATCGCACGGAGGGTGTTTCCCAGAAGGAAGGAAGCAATCCCAACAGTTTAACCCGCGGCTGCTATATCCATACTAAATCATTCTGCAAGACTGTCTCCAGACTGGAGAGGATGAGCTGCTTGTAGCGTCCCACCATTTGCTCATCACCCTGTCTAGAAAAGATGGCCAAGAGGGCTTGTCTGCAAAAAAAAAAGGCAAAGCAGCCAGCAGTTTTAACAAGCCCCTTGGGAGCCCCTGACGGCCCGCAACGGCAGAGCCGAGAGCTGATCCGGTGCAGGGAAACACCAAGTGATGAAGGCAGAACAGGAGAGGTTCACGTCCTGCATCAGCACCCAGGCTCCCAAAAAGCAGCAGCATCCCCACCGCCCCGGGGCGCCTCCACCCCGACCCAGGTGCTCCGCCGCTTCCCCACCCGCGGGCTCCCCGTGGACCCCTCGTGCTCGAGCAAATTCACCACCGCTCCTACCCCAGACCGGGGGCTGCCTACGCTTTCCCGGTGTCCTCCGGTCCCGATCCCCGCTTTTCCCCAGCAGGCTGCCGCGTGGAGGCAGCGAGCAAGCGGGGACCTCCGGGGAAGAGGCAGAGGCTAACCCAGTTCCTCCACGTCTGACCTGAATAAGGCCAAAAATTAAACCCCCAGAAGAAAAAGGGGGAGCCTGGTTCTCCCTAACTCCGTGGCTCCCCTGGAGATGCTGCTCTCGGCTACCCTAGCTGCTGGGGAAAAGCAAACCAGCAAGTCTTAAGGAGGGGGAAAAAAAATAAAATGATTGCAGGCGGCTTATTTATGATCTGCTTTGCAGTAACCCTGCCTGCTGTTAAAATTGTCATAAAAAACCCTGGGGAGACCGTTTAAATGCATAACCTTGGTATCTTCGTGACAGATTTACTCTCTGCTCTGTATTTACGGACCGCATGACAACTCTTCCTCGTGCGCATGTGTCCTTGGAGCCGAACACTAAAAATGTAGCTGTTTAACAGGATCCTCAAGAAAATTCATCCAAGTGTGGAGGCGTAGAAAATGTCTTGTAGACAGACCTGACGTGAACCAGTGTCCAGCAAAATCAGCTGCAGCTTATGGAGCACAGAGGAGGAGTTTTCAGCGGCTGGATGGGCAGGAAATAAGGAATCAAAAGTACTAGGGCGAGAGGGGAGCCACTGGTGGGCAACAGGAGCCACTGACCCAGCTGTGGGCCAGGATGGTGCTGGCGGAGCAGCCCGGAGCGCAGCTTGGGACCGCAGCACGCGGCTCCCGGGGACGTCGCGGCTGGCACCACCGCTCTCGCCGCTCAGCCGGGGAGCGCTGAGCAGATCGGGTACGGTGGAATTGCCTGCAGACCCCTCCTCTATCAGCTTCGCCCCTGCCAGCTGGGCTTTGCTGCATCCCAGGCTCCTGGCTCAGCGACGGAGCAGCCAGGCTGGCACGCACGTGGGATCTGCTGTTGGCTGAGGTCGACTCTGAGCCCATAAATCCGGACAGGGCCGTACATACGAGACGCTCAGCGACAGCCACACACAGGCAGAACGACTGAGGGACCCCAGGTCTGGGGGACAATAGCCCACCCGCCCTCCACAGCTCAGGCCATGGCTCCGTGGCTCAGGATATGGCTCCATGACTCCACGGCTCGGGCCATGGCTCCGTGACTCCATGGCTCAGGCCATGGCTCCATGATTCCACGGCTCGGGCCATGGCTCCACAGCTCAGGCCATGGCTCCGTGACTCCACGGCTCGGGCCATGGCTCCGTGACTCGGGCCATGGCTCCGTGGCTCGGGCCATGGCTCCGTGGCTCCACAGCTCAGGCTCCGTGACTCCATGACTCCACGGCTCAGGCCATGGCTCCATGGCTCAGGCCATGGCTCCGTGACTCCACGGCTCGGGCCATGGCTCCATGGCTCCACAGCTCAGGCTATGGCTCTGTGACTCCACGGCTCAGGCCATGGCTCCGTGACTCCACGGCTCAGGCCATGGCTCCGTGGCTCCACAGCTCAGGCCATGGCTCCGTGGCTCCACGGCTCAGACCATGGCTCCATGGCTCAGGCCATGGCTCCGTGACTCCACGGCTCGGGCTGTGGGTCCGTGGCTCAGGCCATGGCTCTGCAGCTCGGGCGCAGGGTCGGATCCCAGCCGCCGGGTGATGGATGGCAGCCCCGCACCCTTCCAGCACGCTTTGAACCTGCCCCCCGCCCCAGCCTTGGCTCCCCCTTTGCCTGGGAACAGGCAGTGGTTGTAGCTGCTGGGTGAAACCATGGGTGGGAAACACGCGCCGGGGCACCACGCCAGCCTCTCCGACTTACTGGGCAGCGGGGTGAACTCCACGGCCGACATGTTGGTGATCTTGCTGGTGTCCAGCTCCACGCGATGGTATTCGTAGATGGTCCGACGGCGGGACTCTGAAACAGGGAGCCTTGGCTTTAGGCTGGCCACAAGCCCACCTTGCACGCCCTTCCCCAGCCTGCCAAAGGGGTTTTTCTCCCCCCCCCCCAGCCCCGCATGAATCCCAGGGTGTGCGGGGAAGGCTCGTGGGGCTGCTGCTGGCTCCCAGCTGGAAAGCAAAGGTCTCGGGGTGGTTCCTGTGGGAGAGGACAGTGCTCGGTGGCCACCAGGCTGCAGGAGAAGCAATGCGGGAGGTGGCTGGCGGGGAGGAAGGGTGCAAGGGCACGGAGCTCCCCTTCCCCGTTTTGCTAGGAGGAGCTTGGAGCTCTGTCCCCTTCTCCCTGACCAGAGACTCCCGAGATGGACCCGGTCCAGCCCTGCGCCGCTCTAAACAAACCCGGCGCTGCACAACACATTGCTCGTCAGTGACTCACGGGGCTGCGAGCCTCCCCCGTGCGCAGCGCTCGCCCGGAGCTCCGCACCGCTCCCCAGGCTCCTGCTCGGCAGCGCCTTCCCCCACCGCCTCACCCCTTTCCTTCTCTCTCCCCTTCATCCCCGGGGGGGCCAGAGGGGTCTATCCCGGCTTCAGGCTTCTCCCAAATTTTCTCCCAGCATCTGCCGCGCATTGACGCGGTGACACCAGCCAAGATGCTTCCCTGGCTCGGTGCCCCTGCGAGGACGATCAGACCTGTCCTTCCAGCACGGCCGCGGCCCCTCGCTCCTCTGCTCCGCGCTTGGAGACCAGCGATGAGCAGGATGGAGCCCCCTCCCCTCCTACCCCCTCCCCTCCTTCCCCTCAAGCCTTGTTTCTTCACCTCCTTAGCTTTTTGCGTGCCCAGTTCTTGCATTTCTTCTCCACCCGCTTCCCCTCGCACCCCCCCGGGGGCAAGCGGGGGGGTACAGGCAGGGGTCAGCAAGCCCATGGGGATGGAGAGCACCAGCCCGGCGAGGAGGGGCGGCACCGCCCAGCCTGGCCAAGGCTTTTACACAAACTCTTGTAAACGGATAATAAACGAGGGCCAGATGGCAGGCTCCATAAATAACAAGGAAAAGCAACCGCGCCGGGTGCGGTGCGGGGAGGCAGGAGCGAGGTTGGGCTCCTCCTGACAAGAGGGGACGGGAGAGGCTGGAAGAGCCTTTTGGGCGAGCTCGCCCCACGCCCGCAGCTCACGGCACAGGTGGAATAGGCAGGCGGACACGGACAGAGCCGTCCCCACGTCCCGGGGAGAGGACACAGGCGCAGATCCCAGCCCTGCCCGCAGCAGCCGTGCAGGGATGCTGTGCATCCCCGGATGGTCCAGAGCCGCCGCAGCGCGGCTTTGTAGGCTCCCCTCAACCCCCACGCCTCCAGGAGCGAGGCACCCCGCACCCCGCGAGCCTCTCGCCCGTCTGCAGTCTCCTTTGCAACCGTTCTTCCCCTCCTCCCCATCAGCTGGAAACCAGGGAAGCGATCGCTTGGCTGCGCAGCGCGATTCGGAGCGCGCCGGGCGAGGAGCACGAAGCCCTTTTGCCTGCAGCACGGTGCCAAAGCACACAGCGTTTTGGGGGGGGGGGGGGGGCAGGCTGCCCCGGGGGGGGCCACCCAGAGCACAGGACTGTGCCATGGTCCTGGCCATGGAGAGGTGGACCCCAAGAGGGATGGGACCCCCAGAGGGACGGACCCTGGGATGCGGGACACGAGGAGCATCCATGCAGCCGAGCTCCGCACGCTCCTTTGCTCCCCGCCATGAAGCCAAGCACCCTCATGTCCTGAAGTCCCCAAAGACAAGGACACCTCATCTCTGCCTCCCCATCTGCCCCCTCTCCCAGCCACCATGCCAGGGGAGCCTCGGTTGTCCCCAAAGGAGGGACCACCCGCTCCCCGGCCCCGGCAGCCGCCTCCCTGAATTCCTCAAGCGGCAGCGACTCACCAGGCACATCGGGAGATGGGTTGAGGATCATGAAGGCATCGGAGAGGCCAGCTTTCACGGGGTGCTGGGTGGCACTGATCTGCAGGACCGGCACGGGGATCTGCAGCCAGGGAGAGAGGGTGTGATGGACCCCAGCCCTGCCCAGTGCTCCCGGAGAGGTCTCCAGTGCTTTGCTGGCACTGGGAATGCCCAGGCTCGGCGTGTGAACAGTTAAATACCAGATCTCCTAATACCAGACCCACGGGGACCCTCCGCAGGGACCCTCCTGCCGTGCCTTCCCCAGCAGCACCATCACAGAATCATAGAATCGCTTTGGTTGGAAAAGATCATCAAGCCCAACCGTTCCCCTACCCCTGCCATCCCACCCCCAAATCCTTGCCCTGAGTACCTCGTCTGCCCGGCTTTTAAACACCTCCAGGGATGGGGACCTGACCACCTCCCTGGGCAGCCCCTTCCAGAGCCTGAACATCCCTCACCTCCTTGTACCCGAAGACGATTCTGCCGGTGCTGTGCAGGGCCGCCTGGAAGGTGAAGCTGCCCATGTCCTCCTTCCCCTGAAGGTAGACCTTGTCCCACTGCACCACAAAAACCGTCCCTGGGGGAGACACCAGAGCGGATCAGCCCTCTCACCTCTCCTCGCCCCACGTCGCAGCAGCCCGACCGCTCCTCTTCTGTCGGTGACGCTCCAAGTCACCTCACCCCCCCATCTCTGAGCAGACCCATGAACGAGCTCCTGCCAAACATCCCGGCCACCCCCACCCAAATCCCCCCCCCCGCCGGGGCGCTGAACGGCCCCTACTGCCCTGGGCTCCCCGTCCCCACACCCTCGCCTGGCCCCGGCCCCTCTGCTCGCTCCGCAGAGCTGAGCTTTGCCCAGTTTTCGGAGGAAGGAGCGGGCAGCTGGGCCGGCTGCTGCTCTGCCCGTACGGCAGCCGCCGTGGCTTGCGCGGGGGCCAGCCGGAGCCGGGCTCACCGTTGTCCAGGTACTGGACGGTGGAGTTGCGGGAGTAGCTGGGGTTGAAATTGGCCATGAGGGGGGCGACGTACTGCGTGGCCGTGAGCATCCGGTGGATGACGTCCCCCATGAAGATAAAACCTGAGCGAGCAGAGGAGGGTCAAGCAGCGCACGCTCCCCTCCACCGCCCCGGGATGCTCCCTCCCTCTTCCTGACCTCCCACCACCCTGCCCTGGCTCACCCATCCCTTCTTTTTTTACCCCCAGCATCCCCTCCTGGCTTTCCCCCAAGCCTGCGTGACCCCCCCTGCACCCCCTCAACTGCTGCAGAAACCGAGGCGCCCGCAGCACCCGAGCACCAGCGGTAGGGCAGGGGGTAGGCTTGGGGTGGGGGGAGAAAGCCAAAAGGGCTGCAGCCCCTTCTCCATCCATCTGAGCTCCCCGGGCTCGGGGGTGAGGTTAGAGCCAGTCCCAGAGCTGTGTCCAGCCCTCCCGCCGCGGGAACGCCGGCCCCGTCCCGACTCACCGCCCGTCGCTATCGTGACCTGCCGCAGGAGGTGGCCGTAGAAGGGGAAGTCAAAGGAGAGGACGATTCTCTGCGGGAGGGAGATGGGGTGAGAAATGCGCTCGGGAAAACGCCTGCTGGGGGTGCGGGGGGGGGGACACGGGTCCGTGTCCACCAGCACCGGCTCTGCCCTGGCTTGGAGCAAGCTCCCGGGGCCGGTGCATGGAGGGGTGGGAGAGGGATGGGAGCGAGGGTCCTGCGGGTGCCCGCTCCCCACGGCTCATCCCCGTCAGCCCTGGACTCGGGGAGACCAAACGCTTCCCAAGCCTTGGTGTCCACCAGGCTGTCCTGGGGACATGGAGGGGCCACCGCTGCACCGGGCGAGGTGCCACCACCAGGAAATCCCTGCTGGGGGGGGGGGAGGAGACCCAGGGGACCCCCCGCCCCGGTGGCAGAACAGCCCCGCGGGCTCACCGAGGCCTGCCGGTGCGTGTTGGAGAGGATCCCGTGGATCTTCACTTGGCTCCTGTTGGCCGCTGCCATGTCGACCCACAGCCCCCGCAGGCGGGCGTCCCCCGGCCCGTAGGTCCGTGACACGTAGTAGCTGTGGTTGTCCTCCTGCAGGCGGGGAGGGACGGGGGGGGGGACAACGTTACCCAGCTCGCCACGCCGGGGTGCAAACCCCCCGGGGCAGGGCTCGGGGGCAGCCGGTGGGGGAGCCCGGTCCCCATCGCAGCACAGAGCAGCCATAAAAGCAGCACAGAAAAACCCCGTGCGAAGGCAGCGGAGGACGCGGAACGGTTGGAGAAGGCGCAGAGAAGACCCACGAGGCCGGGCTGGCTGGCGAGGGAGAGACGTGACTCACGAGAGGCTCCAGCAGATGCAGCATTCCCGGGAAAAAAACCATCCTGCTCCAGAGCCAGGGGCTGGAAGTTACGGCTAAAGCGACCGCTAGAAGCGAAGCAAACAACCGGAGACGTGGAAGCCCAGGGGAAACGATCGACCTCGGAACAGGCAGCCCGGGGAAGGAGCCCAGCCGGCGCCGCCAGCCGAGCGGGAGCGAGGGGCTGAGGACGGGGGACGCGGTGGGGGGCGCAGGGCACGGGCTGCTCTCCTGGGTGGCATCCCCGGAGCGTGGGATGGGCACGGCTCTGCGTGAGCAATCACATCCCCTTTGCTATTCTCACACCGAGCACGGAGGGGGACCCTGGGTGCCAACCCCCAGCCTTCCCGAGCGGCCAGCAGCACCCCGGGCTCCCCGAGCCCCCGCTCCCTGGCAGACCGGAGCACGCAGCAGCGCTGCCATCTCAAACCCATCAGGGATCCATTGGAGGATGCACATCCCGGCCGGGGACCTGCACGCGGCGCTGGGGCAGCTTCTTGGGGACACCAGCGAGTGCCCTGGCCCCACCGTGCCTCTCCGAGGGGCTCTGGCGTGTGGCCACTGGGGACACGGCTGGGGACACGGCTGGGAGCTGTCGCCTGTCAGGGGAGGCCAGTTTGCTCCGGCAGGGTGGGGGGAGGATGGGAAGCATCTTAATTTTCCTTGGGAAAGCGCGGCTCCGCTGCTCCATGCCAGCACTTGGCACACCGCCATGCTCGCCACTCGTCCCTGTCTGCCGCGCTTCTGCCACTCAGCCCCTTCTGACCCCTCCTCGCCCCCAGCATCTTCCCCCCAGCCCCTTCTGACCCCCCCC
>JADKXX010011456.1:0-18709 GCA_017310255.1 Butorides virescens | reverse complement strand
GGCGCCGGGCAGCACGCCGCCTCGCTGCGGGAGCCCAGGTCAGTGCCCCGGGGGAGCCGGGGATGCCTTCCCCTCCCTGCAGCACCCCAGCAAGGAGAGGGGGGGACCCGGGGCTCCAGCAAAGCCCTGAGCCCCCCCCCAATGGGCTCCATCAGAGGGCGGGGGGGGGTGACTGTTGCCCTCCCCGTGCCAGAGCCCACGGAGCGGCCCCGCACCATGTGCGAGCGCTGGCGGCAGAGTTTGCTGGAGCACTACGGGGGCAGCCCCCGCGGAGACCAGTACGTGCCGCAGTGCGAGGCGGGGGGCGAGTTCACCCCGCTGCAGTGCCACGGGGACAGCGGGTACTGCTGGTGCGTGGACGAGAGCGGCAGGGAGATCCAGGGCACGCGCTCGGAGCCTGGCAGCACCCCTCCATGTAAGAGCTCGGCACCCCCCCCCCCCAAAGGGTGCCCCCCCCCACACCCCATCTAGCACAGCACAGGCTCCCGGAGCTGCACCCCGCTCCTGCGTGGAGCCGAGGGGCTGGTGCTCCCCAAACCATCCCTCAATCGGTGTCCCCCCCCACCCCGTTTTACGTGCCAGGTCTCCCCAGCGTCGCGCCGCCCAGCGTCCGGCCCTCTCCCCGACCCGACGTCTCCCCACCGGCCACCGGGACCTTTCTGCTCTACGCTCAGGGACAGCAAATCGGGCACCTCCCGCTCAACGGCACGCGGCTGCAGAAGGAGGCGGCGAAGACGCTGCTCTCCCTGCATGTACAGTATCTCCAGCGCCGGGGTCGGGGTGCAGGGCCACCGGAGGGAGTTGGGGACAAGCCGATGCTGTGGCTCTGTGGTTCACAGCTGCCATGGTTTTAAGGGGGTCACCTCTTGAAGGTCGATGTTGGTTTTGGGGGTGACATTGCTGGCTGCTTTGGTGCTGAGGTGGCTTGGCTGTCTCTCCGGCCGTCCCACGGCAGAAGGGCAGGTCACAACCTGGGGCTGCCCGCAAAGGGAAGGAGCACGGGTGCTTGCAGAGCTCCCCCCGGCCATCAGTCGCGGGCCCCAGGCTGCCAGTTGCACCTCGCTACCCCAAAACTTGCCTTTTCCCTTCCTCCGACTCCTCCTGGAGCGTGGCCACGTGCATCTCCAGCCAGGCCAGAGCGAGGGAGAGGAATGCTGAAAGCTGGGCCATGACCCTCCCTCCACGCCGGGGAACTGGAACACCTTGCCAAGTATTCCCTTTCCCCAGCCTCGGGTCATTCCTCGGGCTGGCTTCCCTGTTGGAGCAGCCTCTCCTTAAGCCGAAGGGTTTCAAACCCATCTGGCCGTGGGTGTGTGCCTGCGACAGCCGGCCTGAAAAAACCTCTGCTGCAGGATGAAGCTGGGGAGCGTGCTGCAGGAGCCCGTCGGTGTTGGGTTTTGCTGGGGAAAAGGCATTTGGGCGTCATTCCCCACTGCTGCATCTTGCCGAGCGCCCCGGGGAGCTCCCAGTGCCGGCTGGCGGGATGCCCACTGAGCCTCCTGGCTGTGGGCCGGGCAGGATTTCACCCCGTGTCCTTCTCCCAACCCTGGCAGGGCTCCATCGTGGTGGGGATCGACTACGACTGCCGGGAGAAGACGATCTATTGGACCGATGTGGCCGGCCGGACCATAAGCCGGGCGAGTCTGGAGCCAGGCGCTGAGCCGGAGACCATCATCAACTCAGGTGTGCTCCCATGGCCAGGGACACCCGCCCACAGCCACATCAGCCAGTCCACACCAGTTTGTGGCCATCGCCGCTCTGGGGCTGGCCATGCTTTGGGGTCCATCTGCGCTCACATCCTTTGGCTGCGGGTCAGGACACCGTGACAGGGCTGGGAGCCGCGTGTCCCCAGCCGCTGAGCGTCTCCATCCCTCCGGCAGGACTCATCAGCCCCGAGGGGCTGGCAGTGGACCACTTGCGCCGAGCCATGTTCTGGACCGACAGCGGCTTGGATAAGATCGAGAGAGCCCGGCTGGACGGCTCCGAGCGGCGGGTGCTCTTCGACACGGAGCTCGTCAACCCCCGGGCCATCGCCGTGGACCCCGTCCGAGGGTGAGCAGCAGCGTTTCGGGAGGGATTCGCAGGCAGGGCTCTGCAAGGTGCTGGCAGGACGGCACTCGCCAGATTTGCAGCAGGAGCCATGTTTTGGGGAAAGACGAGAGGGGCTGCTTGCCTCCAGCCGGGCGGGCGCGATGGGACGAGGTAGGACCCGCAGAGGAGGGTCAAGCACGCCAAGCGGTGCCAAGGCCCCAGCCTGACCTGGGAGCAGCTCTCCTACATTGCACACCCTGTAGGAGGGATTGGCTCTGTTCCCCCACCTCCTCTTTTTATTTAATAATTCAGGATTTGGCTAAACCTGCTGTTTCAGTGTCAGGATGTGCATTATTTTTAAAAGCTTTGAGACGCACCTGGCATTTGAGAGCACAAGCTGTGCCTCTGGGGGGCTGTTGCGATGCAAAATGTGCTGCTCCTAAGGCTCGCCCTTGTCTAGGAGCCACAGTTTGGGTCGTAAACATGTTTGACATGGTTCTGGTTTTCTTTTAGAGATTTTTTTTTTTTTCAAATCAAATGAAGATTTATTTCAGGCACTGTTAAGGGAAAAACCAGGCCTCTCTCCTGACAAGAACCAGTAACAAAGCAAAAGCCAATAATCTCCTACCACCTTACTGGTGTGTGGCCTCTCTGTTCACTGCATCATTATTTCCCAAGCAACCTTTACTGGACGGACTGGAATCGTGAAGCACCCAAAATCGAAACTTCCACTGTCAACGGAGCCAACAGGAGGGTCCTGGTGGACAAGGACATCGGGTTGCCCAACGGCCTGACGTTCGACCCCTTCTCCAAGCTGCTCTGTTGGGCAGACGCAGGTAACTTCACCGAGGAGAGATCGGGCTACCACACGCTAAGCCTCGAGGGGAAAACCAGCAATCTATGTCTTTAGCCCACTGCTACCTGCGATCCTCTTTACCCCCTTCCACTATCCTGCCCCAAAGGACTTGGCGTGATGGGGTTGGGGGACTCGGAGCATGAGTTGTTTCTACATCCCCTAGGCTGAGAAGCTGTTACAAAAGTTAGGGAATACAAAGAACACGTTTGGTGGTTTGGGTTGGGTGGGGTGTTTTTTTTGTCGCCTGGTAACTGTCTTGTGTTTGAAAAGGAACGAAGCACCTGGAGTGCACGTTCCCCGACGGCACGGGCCGGCGTGTGATACAGAACAACCTCAACTACCCCTTCAGCATCATCAGTTATGCCAATCACTTCTACCACACGGACTGGAGACGGTAAGGAAAGAAACCCCGCTCCCTCCCCTGGCCGGGAAGCGCCGAGCTAAGCAGGTCCTAGCAGGGTCCTGTTAGCGAGCAGCTTGGAGGGGCTTTGAGCCAGAGGGGAGAACCAAACACTGTCCCCAGCCTCCTCCCTGGTCCCCAGTTCTGGAACCTCACCAGGGCGCGTGCTTAGGTCTCCTGCAGTGCCTCGTTCAGCAGCACCCACTTGTAAATCTCAGCGCAGAATGGTTGTTTAGAAACAACCCCAGCTTCCTGGGAGGGACAGAAATAGCAGCTGTTGGCTATTTTTTTTTTTAAATAAGAACTTGGCACAAGTTTCCAAATCTAGATTAAGTCAAAGAAAAGATTCTGTCCTCAGCCGTTCCCTCTCCCCACCACCCAAGGCCCTCAGCATCAGGAACTCGCCTCTATTCCCACACCAGCTGGAAGCTCTCAAAACTTCAATCAAACCTTAGCAGATTACAACAAACACTTAAGTGCTTGCCATGCTTGGAGGAGACTCTCAGGGAGATAATCTCTCCTTGGAAGGCTGTCTCTGTGACTCTGCATCACCAAAGAGAAATGCGCTGGACTTAGATTTTATGGGGCAAATTTCTTCCCACTTGTTCTGTGGGTGTTCAGACCAAGCTTTTCAGCTGCCTCCGTTCTTAAATGCCTACAAAGGGGGGGAAAAACCCCACAAGTTTCACAGATGAGTAAAGCACTTCTCCCCCTTTTCTCACCAGGGATGGTGTGATAGCGATCGACAAAGAAACCGGCTCCTTTACCGACGAGTATCTTCCAGAGCAGCGATCACATCTCTATGGAATAACTGTAGTTTATCCCTACTGCCCTGGAGGTAAAACAGAACCAAACCCACCCCCTCCTGCTTGTCTGACGCCTGCTGCGTGCTTGATGCGCTAAAGGTACCCATTTCTCTCTGCAGCAAAGAAATAGTAACTGCTATTTTGAGAAACAACGATCTTTGCACCCAAAAGAACTTCAGACCCAGAAAACTGTCACTGCATACAACTAAGGGGGGGAAAAAAACCCTTAACCGAGGCCAATGAAGCGACCTACTTTCCTGCAAAAGATTATCAAGTATTTTTGAAGTTATACCTCAGGTCTTTACTACTGTATTTTTTTAAAGTGAAAAATATTGATATATTACCAAAAAAAAAATGGCCCTGTGATTCTTAGGCCATTACTCTTAACTCTTGCTTATGCAAGCAAATCTAAGATGTAGCTTACTCAAATGTTTTATTTTATTGGAAGAAGAATAGATGAATTTTTAATAGTTTTGACAATCTGACCAAGAGCCCCTTTCACCAAAAAATAAGCGTGTATGGGAAGGTTTGGATGCAGTATCTTGCTGGGTCTAAGTCATCTACAGCCCTGAAGACAGAGACTGTGTGTGCTCCAAAAGTGTGCAGAGCAGTTGTGCGATATGGCAAAGGCATTGAAGTTTTTCCAGAAGACAATTCTGTATTTTCACCACTGCCTCAATGCACGTCTTTTAGTATTTATATTAGAAGAATATGCTAGAATTGATCTGTTCATGCTTGTTGGTTCTTCTAAGTGCCTTCATAGACCAATACATGTTCAGAAATACCATTTACATTGTAATGCTTCACTTTTTCTAGGTTACTTCAATAATTGAATAAAATGGTTGTTTTAAGTTTCCCTTTGGATTGAGTTTTTAAATATTTCAGTTGAAGGGTAGAGCGTGCAGAAGGAGCAAGCAAGCAAGCCAGCCAGGAGCGAGCTGCTCCCATGGCAGGACCTCAGCAAAAGAGGAAGCTGCAGGGCCTTGATGTCCCTTCTCAGCATAAAGCCAAACACCATGAAAAAGAAAGAGACCTATTTGCCAACTCAGAGCTAATCAGAACAATTTGTCTGTTTTCCCCGGCTTCATTTATTTAAAGAAAAATGATAATTCAGTAGAAGTCAGAATTCAATTTCCTGTTTTCTTTCAAAACAGCAAAATACCATTTCAAACTGCATGCCAGAGTTGTACATAGTTCCTAATTGTTCTAAGTACACAAGAGACTAAAAGCTTTTATCTGTTCATCTCCCGACTTTCCCCAGTCTGTGGTCCGTCTTGGGATCAGCAATAATCGCCTGGACTGCTACAATTGCTTCATTAATTTTTGTTTGCAGCTCTCGGAGCTCCTCTATATGCAGCAGTCGGAGAATTTGAGCAGCTTCATTGAGAACAGCATCTGGATGAGATGCAGAAAGAGAAGTCGTATCAAGCATTTTCATCTGACACAAAGGTCTTAAGAAAAGCTTAATTCAAGTCAACACTCTGCACTTCATTCACGCTTGTGGTTTTTGTACCTGAAATAGGGAACAACGTTCCCCACTGCTAGAGAGGGACAGGGTGCTCTGCAAAACCTCACTCAGCTTCCTGCAGCCCTTGCAGGAATCCACAGCCAAGCTGGGTCAGAATGAAGCATTCCAAGTAGTAATTTAGGTGTACGTGGGGCAAAAGTGAAGCCAGACTAATGGAGTCCCAGGTCATCTGGCTATTGTCTACAAAATAATCTATCAGGTCATGCCAACTTGTGCTGCCTCTGATTAGATTTCAGGTAAATTATGCAGCTAAAAGACATGGAAGCAGCTCAGAGGTCCTCTGCTGGTAGAAGGAAGATTCACAAGACAGCAGTAATGAGATGCATTCCTTCCGCTTGCAAACGTGGCTGCCATTAAAAGCTGTTATTTAAGCATTAGTCTGAAACAACACAGCTAAGATTTATGCTTTTCTGTTCCAAAACAAAATGCTCAGGAGCACTCGTAAATAACAAGCTGGGAGGGAGCAATTCTTTCCATGACAGGCTTTTTTCACTGTACACATTATCTACATATTTGACAGTAATAGACTTTGTCAAACATTGCTATTTAAAAGTAACATTAAGAGAACCGCTTACCTCCTGTGTCAAAACCAAGAACGTGCTTTTCTAAAGCAACAGGCAAACCCTTTAGAAAGAAAAAGCATATTCAAATATAATTAGAAACATCACTTTGCATGTTTGGAAAATAAAATCAAGTACTACAGCAGGTAACTCTGGAGAAGAGGACACTTGAGTTGTGCTTATACAGACACGTGTGACAACTTTGAAAAGCCGTGCTTGAGGACACACAGGTGCCTTCGTGTCTTGAAACAGCAAACCCAGCATATTAATAAAGAAGAAATCCTCATGCTTGATAATCCCCCTACTTGTCAAGCAAACCCCATTGGATACGCCCTGCCCACATTCAATCCTTAAAAGGCTAACAACAGTGCTGCAAGAGAACACCCAATCCAGCAACATCGCTACCCAGACAAACAAAAACCACACTCGAACCCGGCTTTCTTAGAAACTACTGCCTTTAAATAGCTGCCAGTTTTCAAAGCACTGGCCGGTTTGAAAGAGTTGTAAAAACTCTCTGTAATCAAGCGGGTTTCTCAAGCACTAAACTGGCAACCTCCATCAAGTGTTTTCTCAAGTGTTAAGCTTAGGAACAAAGCTAAACATTCCATTTTCTAAACACTTGCTCTATTAAGACAGCACAAGGAGAAGTTCTATTAGTGGAAATTTATAAGCATTGCTCTCTTTCCTTTGCCCTCTCCAGTTGTGGAGGAGTGGTCATGCTAAACACTCCCTTGCCATGTTTCAACATGCACATAAAATCAGATTTAAACAATGCAAATCTTAGCTATACTATACCTCTGTAACTCTTTTCAACATTTGCCAAATGTCTTGCATTTAGCATGACAAAAACATTCAAGTTCAATACCACTAGTTTCCACAACAATGAGGTTGTAAACCTTCTAAACAGTGAGGATTTCTTGTAAAGGCTTTTATGTACATGCAAAAAAAATTCTGAGTTGATCAAAACACACACTAAATACAAAATGGTGACAACTCAGAGTTGCCCCATTTTCAGAAAGTGGTTCTTTTCCACGGCCTTACAACAGAACAGATGTTCAAGTGCAATCTTAAAAATACATCTCCATTGTTAAAATCTAACCTGCTTGTTGACAGGAATGCTACTAATGCCACTTCAAACTGATTCCAGCAGTATCAAACTTCAAACATGTACTTTTTAAGAAATCAGGTTTATACTTAAGGCTGCAAAGACCTCATTGCCACTCCAGTGTGTTCTCAGAGCCACATGAGCAACAAAAACACCAATTTGGTCAGTTCTTTGTGGATGAACTCCCCAGGGCCATTCCAGGCACCTCCAACGTTGAACGAGCACAGTGGCACCTTCAGAGGTGGTCTTCTGAGACACCCTGGTAGCGTGGCATTATTTACCCTACCTTCCTCCCACTACCCCGTATGTTATCTCCTTTTTGGCTGGTGGAAGCCATCTTTGGCCTTTCCCAAGCCCCACAGCAGCAGTCTCGTAGCAGGCGCTGGGCTGTACAGGCACCCACTGCTGCTACAGCCACATACAAGCCCATGCTCATTTGCACAGCAGGTTCAAACAGGGAGAGAAATGAAGAACGCCTTTCAGTCTGTAGCTACACAGACTACTTCATTTCACAGCCTCATTCCCCAAAACTTTAATTTAAAAATGCCGCACAAAACACTTGGAATGGGCCTGACCACCACAGCCATCTCCCCTGCAACTGGAAGAGTCAACAGTAAAACCAGATTGCATAGGAGGGGGAGGGAAAAAAAAGTTTCCAGACTTCATAGTAGGGGGAAAATGTACTCACTTTATTGTGCTTTTTAAGCATGCCCCAGGTATAGCCTTCAGGGGTACCCTTAAAGTGACCCTGAAGGGCATTTACTGTACTTGATCCTACCTAGGATACACTCATCAGGCAAGGGAAGCATAAATCTGAATCCTGTCTAGACACCGAGTACGCTGAATTGCCAGCTATTCAAAATACACTACAAAACCAGAAGTGCCATGTCTTATCTTGAAAGCCATACCTTGAAAACCCGACAAGATAAATTTCATTGTATTTGGTACAAATGCAGCAGCATAAGTGTCCTCGGCATAGCCCTCATACGTATCCTTCGTCGGGGAACATTTCTGTATCCATTTTGTGTTTTTCCCCACTCCCTCTTGGTATCGCCAAGAATGCAACTCATGACTTTTTGTATATTAAGTCGTCCACCATCCAGCAGTCAGACTCCTTCCAGGGTCAAGGCTCAATACACAAAGCGTCACTGGGTAGTTTTGTGGCCATTAACAAGCCAGCCAAAAATCAGAAGCAGAGGTTTATTTTTCCTCTCCTATCCTGTAACCCAGCCATCCACTCTGCTTTTAAGGTATTTTCTTCATTCATCTGGTACATTACAACATTAATGATCACTGCTGGCACAGATAAAGCTGTTTTCCTGCTTCCAACCCGCTGCCTTTTCTCCACCCCACTTAAAATTTAGCATTCCTAATGAGAATACGCTCCCAGTGCCATATACTGCATTCAGGTTGAAATGTTGCTGTGTCACTAAGACCTGACAACGCTTTGAAGACCCATGGAATATGAACAGTTCTTTGTCACGGAAAAAAAAAAAGAAGTCACTGTTCCTCAAAGAAGCTAGTTCTGCCAAACACACAGGAAATCCCATTTTGATCCCTGAATGTCAGCTGTGCAGCTATGTAAACAACAACTAAAAGCAGCTTCTTATTAACATTAGTTATAAAACCTAAATTGATTCCAGCGGTCTCAGCTGCTTTCGTATTTTCCTGCTCTTTTAACGGTTTTATGGATGGACAGGACCAAAGCTTTGATTTATTGCTCCAACGCTTCTGGCAATTACTGCACTGCAAGGCAGAGCACCTGCGATTACCACTTAGCAAGCCCCATAAGCGGTGTTATGATAATAAATAAAGCATGGACTGTTCTGAGCAGCTGCCAGAAGAGAGGAAGGGACTTGCGCTCTTTGACCAGATCCAGTTGCTTCAGCGGGGACGCTTCTAAACACACACCTGCAGGGCAGGAGATGCTGCCTTCCCTGGCTGCGCCCGAGGCACAGCGCCAGCAGCTGCTGTGCCAAATGCCGGAGAAAAGAGCTGGAGAACTGGGATGTTTAAGAAATGCCAATCTGAAAAACCACAGCCATCCCCTGGAACATCTTACAAACAGACAGCTTGTGGTTACAGAAGAATTCTGTAACAGCTGAGTTTTAAGTGCAGAAGTTTCCTTCACCATTTCTCTTTTTAGGGAGGAGGGGAGGGGGGGGTAGATGTCCAATATCCCATTCCTTAAACACACACAAGGTGTACGTACAAAGCAAACCACTCCATACAAGGAATGTTTCAACCGGCTTACGTAGCCAACACTGTCAATTCCAAGGAAAAGCCAGGCCATGAATTTCTTCTCTGTAGGCTTGCTGTGCTGAACAGCAAGGGTAATCCTCTAGCAAATAGGAGGATAGGAGAAGAGCTACGTATGTGATTTATCATACGGGTACATATACTTGTAGTCGACCGAAGCAAAGAGCTTTGTATACTTTCCATAATCCTCTGGGTCTTTTAGAATCAGGATGGCAAAGATAAAGCAAGTTTCCACCACCCACGTAAGTGAAGTATTTAAACAGAACTGGTTTTGACTGAGATGGCAGACATTTATGCCTACACTTATAATAATAATTCACAATAGGCTCATGCAGTGTATATACAAACCTCCTTGGACTGACTGGCCTTTGCTATGGCATCCTGCGTCAAGCGCTCTTGAACCAAAATGCGAATGGCCTAGGAAAAACATTTAAAAGCGAGAGTAATTAATTTATGTCTTGATGCACTTCTTGGCAATTCCAAGGGAAAAGGAGCCGACGTTATAACCTAGCGTAACTTCAAACCCACAGTTCCGTAAAAAACATTTTGAAAAACTGTCAGACCTTAAACCTTTTCACATAGCACTATCCTTTGCAAGTAGCATCTTACGCAGGCGTAGCCTCTTTGGCTGTGGGAAGGCAGCTTAACCAGAAGAGACGAGGACATTACACTATTAATTTCAGCCACTACTGGGCCAGAAACTGCAAAATACTAGGAACAGTCAAGAAAGCTCGTGATTTACACAACGAGCCAATCGCAATCCCAAAGCAGCAGCACTATGTTAATTTTCCTGAGATTGCATGCCTTTAATGCTGCAGCAGTGCAGCTTCTTCAGGCAGGAAACCCTGCTATCGGCATCTTTTAATAGGTGCTGAACCATCTTCCATGTGCAGAGAAGCCTGGAGCAAGGCTACCCACCCAGGTCTTAAAAAGACTGAGAACAGAAAGGAATTATTTTTAGACACAGGAACAAGAACAGCCTTGATTTTAACAATCCTGCTGCTCATCTGTTTTTACCGGCTCCAGCACATAGCATGAAATCGTATCGGAGCTATCAGTTACTGATACCTACAGCTGTAAACACCTCTAAAAATAACTGAAGGAATACCATGCAGGCAGACTTCCACCAGAAAGAACTGGGTCTGTCAAACACATTTTTCAGACATCCCCTGATGAGTAGCCAAATGTGACAGAAGCAGTCTTACTGCTTCATGTTTCTCCCCCAAGATTTCTCCCGGGTTTGGTCATGATTAAAGTTGAGATCATGCTAGAAAGTTGCCACTGAATACTTCTAGAAATCTTTTTAACTGTAGGAAGCAGCCTGGACAAAAAGAGTGATTTGATGAGGAGTTTAACTTTAAATTCCAGCAGTGAAACCAGACCTTGCATAAGAGAATTCTGAGTGCCTTTCGCATTAGTAAAAGGATATCCAACTCTGTTATATAGACGCTTTCTGATCAACTCGCCAGAAGTTTAATTTAATAAAATGGGACTCCAAATAGCTCTCTGCTCACTCTGGCCAAGGTCTGGCCAGATGTCTGTGGCATGCTTGCACCCTTTGGCCTTCCATAAGCATCCATTCCAGAGTGCCCAAGCCTGCATAGGGACCATAGCTTCTCTGCACATTTACTGCAAGCCTGCTTATTGTGCCATAGAATTAAGAGTTTCACTGACACGTTGTAATACCATGACACCCTGAAAACTAGCATTGCTGCTGTTCACATAACTTGAAACGCCACTGCAGGAATCTGTTCTCACTGTAATTAAAAGCAAGAAAGGTCAGATCAGTGGTTTTGTCCAACCACCTCTGTCTGGCAAAAAAAGAAAACAAAAAAAAAAAAAAGGAGGGAGACTAGAAATGTGGAAATAGTGATAGAAATGTAAATACATTTATGCAGAAGACACATTCTGCTTTCTTTTTGAGTGGTTAGTACCAAATTAAGTGTACCCACATAAAGTTTGCTAGCCTTGAGCTAATCCTGGAAGATGTCTTGAAGGAAAACTCTGCCTAATAAGGGCTGAGCTCAGACTGCGGATCCTCAACTTCACCATTCACAGGGTCTCTTCTCTCTCTACCCAATATCCCTTTTCACTGTTTTTTGTAGGGTTTGGGGTGGGGTTTTTTGGTAGGTGTTTGATATATGAGATCTCCACTACTCTTTAAAGATTGGTGAAGGGTTCAAAGGCTATTTTGGGGAGGCAAAGGAGGATACCATACCAGAGAGAATGAGAAAAGAATGAGAAAAGGGCTACTGGGATACCTGCAAGCCGTTAATTCCTTAGGAAACCAAGCCAACGTGATAATACTGTGCAAATATACCCATTATAGACTGACACACACTATATAAACTTCAATACCCACGGCATTTAGTTTTGCCCAAATAAGTTTAGCAAATATCACAGCTACTGTAACGAATGGACCTTACTGGTTTTATTTCAGTGAAATGAGTTTATTTTGGTGCTAAACAAAACTAAGCTTAATTTCCACATTATGACATGATCAGTAGGAACTCAGGATTGCTACAGTCTCAGTAAATAGAGCACCTAAAGAATACAGCGCAGGTTCAACCCAAAACGTACAGATAACTACAGAGTTCCACCACTAAGTCACAAATTTTCCTCAAAGTCATAAAAAAGCTGCTTTAGAAAATTAATTACCCTATTTACTGCATGTAGAAGCCATGATTAGTTGTCAAGACTAAATTAAACTGACTTCAGTAATGACAAGGAGTAAACAGTTCGTAGGACCAGAAGTCAGGAGGAGGTAGCTCTTCACTGTGGTTGTTTGTTTTAAAACATCCTTTGCATCACTTAGCCTCTATGTTTTTCCAGTTTCTCTTTTAAGTTCTAGCATTAGAATACAGTCTTCTCCTTTGAGCGTGTTCCTCAATATTTCTGAGGTTCATTAAAAACACATAAAGCACTACTTTGGTTAACCTAGACCACTTCAAACTCTGAACAACAGTTCTCAGTGTCAGAATTCCAGGAACTCAGCTACAATTGAACTGTTCATCAAGACAATTATCCTTGCATTAATTTCCATGATTTATATTGTGCTCTTATCTGCTTTAAAAGGCACATACAGGATATGTTTTCCTTCCTATTTGTGCCTAAAAAGTCACAGCTATCAGTAACTGTGCACCACAAGCTATTATACACATACTAGCCAGTTGGGAAAAGGCGGAAGAAAGGTCTGAAAACCATGAAACTCACCTTAAGCATTACCAAGTAATCATCATGTCGCTGAATTTGAAGCAGGTTAGCTAAAGCCATCACGCCAGCCTTGAAATCGGGATTATTCACTGTAAAAATAATCATCATCATTAAAAACATATGCTAGTTTAACTAGCTCCAAAAGACAGAATTGGCTTCCTGACTCCAGGGTATTGGACTGCTCTCAAGGATGGGCAAGACCATGGAAACACAGCAGTGAGCAACCACTTCAGTCTGGCTACGAAGCAATCAAAGCATGCACCAGGCTGCGTAACCAGGCTGCAGAACGCCATCCAAGCACAAACAGTGTTGTTGTCAATGCCAAACACATTGCATATGTCCTACTGCACAGGAAACCAGTGTTAAGTCTTTGAAAATAAAGCCAATTACACAAAGGTATTCTCTTTCATAAATCTTTCTATCACTGCAGAGCAGAACTGTGCCTGCTGGGTGAGGGTAGGACCAATTCCTAGCTGTTTTTTTGTAGGAGCAATGGAAGAAGGCTTGGGGGATTTAGGGCTAATTTTAGTAGCTAGTTTCCACCACTTCTATTTATTGTGAATGTGCCTAGCAGTCAAAAAAATTACAATGATTATGAGAGGTACAGCTGGGGAAGACTGAGCCAGCATGTAATACGTGACAGTATTGAAGTAAACAGTCCGCCATCATGTTTCCCTTGCTTTTTTTTTTTTAAGATACCTTTTGACTACAGGCTCTAATGTATCTTGCTATTTCACCCTAAGCCACAGTAAGCACTCATGTTTCCTACAGCTCTCTGCAAAGCTGTTAAGTAAATACCCTTCAGCTGCCTTCTCATTGCCTGGCAAGAGCCCTCCCAGCTTACTCTTATCTGATCAAGTCTCTGGGCACCTCAATCTGCTGGGAAAGATTCTCCCCTCTGCCCTTCCCCTTTTTCCCCCCATCAGGAAAAGCTCTGCATCAAGTACACATCCAGACACCTGGGATTCACACAGACCAGTTCCTCTTTCCTTTAGTAGGAATGCAGACAAGTGCAAACAATTCAAAGTAACTCTCAAAATACTGTTTACAGAGAGGCAGTTTGAGCCAGCAGTAGAAGAATGTATGAACCCTGCATTTCTAAAGCTTTAAACACTGCTTTAAAAAGTAGTATGTATCATAGTACCATAACAACTTAAAATCCAAAGAACATCACACAGGCCATGGAACACATTCACATACGATGTGGCCGTACAGTAGGATTGCTGCACACTTACCATCCAAGTTAATCAGCGGTTCTGCATTTTTTGCTGTATTGTCAGTATTTTTAGCGCCGTCAGGGGTAGAATCCTTATACTTATCAGCTGTTAAATTAAGAAGCAAATATGAACAACATTAGAGCTAACAACAAAAGTAACTAGTTAAAAGTTTAGCACCAAGCTGTAGTTTGCGATAGCTGTACTTTTGGAGCGTGGTAATTGCCCAAGAACCTTCTGGGCTTATATGCTGATGTTTTGGAGCTCCCTACTCAGGTCCCCAAAGGCTGCCACTCATGAGCTACCCTAACAGCTCCCATCTACATCAGAGCATGCTCCACACTTATGTAGGGCATTATGCTCTTGATTAAGGCTCTTCCTACAGCTTTCAGTCCCAGAAGGCTGAACAAGCTGCACCTTACAGTTCTACTACTTTTTAAATCCATCAATCCGCCTAGCATTGGCCCCTTGCCTCAATCAGCAGCACAGGCAGGGCTCAGGAGCTACAGATTGAAGTTGGTTCTGATCAGCGAGGAAAACATTTCCAGCGAAGGCTTTGCTGCAGCATTCATCTGCAGCGCACACAGGGGGTTTTCAAGCCTTCTGAGGATGGGACCTCCATCTTCAGGTACCCCTGAGTCACAGGCAGCTCGCTTTCTGCAGCACGAGGGACTGAGAACCAGCTCTGCAGATTGCAAGTATTTATATCCCATCCTTGTCCTGGGCAGAGCTCAGCCCTGCAGGAATTATAGGTAACAGAAAGCAGTACTTTGGCTATCATCATGTTTGCCACCACTAATTACATTTGTATCTGCACCCTCACTAGAAGGAAATGAAACTGCTGCTGACTGTTGAGATTTAATTTAACTTTTTCATAACCTTGCCCTAGTTCCCAAGGGTTCAGGATCTACTCCCTGTGAAACAAGGGTCTAAGAATAACTTATCTGAATAAATGTGACTAAAGAAAAATGCATTTAATACACTTTAGAGTAATTTCTCACAAAGGCAATCCCACAGGGAGAAGGGTATAAATATATACAATGGGTTTTGCTATATCCAAAAATAAAGTAATAAACGCAAGAATGCTGCTGCACTGTCCCATGGGAGCTGAAGAGAAGCAGTTCACATCTGAACATCATGCAAAACCAAGCAGATGAAGTTGTATTTTAAGAAAACAATATACACTTTTTACATTTTCTTAATTTGACCAATAGTTCATAAAAGTAAACAGAAGAACACATTTCCCTACCATTTTGAAATATTAAATATCATTTATATGGTATTAAATCTAATAATACCATACCATTATCTCCATACTCAAGCCTAACCGCCAAGCCGAGAAGCCAGTCTACCGTTTCCTGTCGTTCTTGTATTTTGAAAGGGCAGTTTACATCTTTCATATACTGTGGAGTAGAAAGAGGAGAAAACAAATGGATGTTATTGACCTGTATGCATTAGGCAGGAGCACAGCACCGTGTTGTAAACAATCACTTTCCCACAGGCCTTACAGTTGTTAGAAGACAGTTATTAGCAAGGAGCATCGTTGTGAAGCGTCCTGCTGTGGCATCTGATCCATTCGAGACGTTTTAGCACGCTCCAGTCCACCGCTAACTGGAGTCTGCCATTTAGTAATGGCACCTGCTTTTTAATGAATGTTATTCATCGCCAGACTGCAACTAGAGAAACCAAAATGCCCCTTCTTTGCTCTCTGTTCATTTTATACAGTAAGTGGAAGGCATGGAAAGGAGAGAGAACAAATTACAGCAAAAACTTCCCATCTAAAGCAGGAAGGAGGAACTATGCTACCTGAGGCTTTCACAATACTGACATCAGGGGATTCTGAGGGGCAGCAGAAATAATTTTCCCTTTCTCAGAAATTGTGCACACAGAGGACAAAATATGGCCAGGACACTGTCTCTGCTCTTCTGAAGCCAGACCACAGGACCAAGCCCAACCTGCTGCCAAGACTCCCAAAGCCCAGGACACAGTGACATTCTGCTGTGCCCCTTTGCTGGAGGGAGAGAAGTGCCACACAGCCTCTACTCTGGCAGCAGCAGCACGGAGGGAAGGGGCACCAGGGGCTGGAGAGCACTGGCAGGAAGGGTTTCCCTGGCAGGCACGCAAAGAAGGGCAGTCTGGCAAAGCCAGGAAAGGTACCGCTGATACCACAACAGTACCTGCTGCCGGTAATTCTAATATCACATACATTTATGCATGTGATATTAGAATCCTTTGGGCTCCACCTTGCAAAGTGTGAGCACTTGCAAAGTGCAAGCACCCCAATCTTCCTGGGCAGTGAGCACAGCAAGCAGTTCCAGGGGGGGCCAAAAAGTGAGAAGAAAGGGCACTGAGCATTACAGAGCAGCATTTTCAGCTCCTCACAGGGCTGTTTTGAGAGAAAGGAAATGGGAACCAAGAGGGAAAGCTCAACAGTGGTGACTCAAAATGCTCACGAGCATGCGGGAGGTCACTCAAAATGACGGCTGCTTGCCATGCTTGGTGCTAGCAGCGGAGAATCATCTGCCTGAAATAACAAGAGCTGCAGCAGCTTTCTGCCACACGTTTGGGAAGGCTATGAGTGCATTAGCCTCATCCATTTTCCTTTCGGTACATAAGAATCCTTAATGCAGAAAAAGGTGTTTACTTGTAGTCAATTTTCTTTCTACTTCAAGAGCTGAATCAAATCTGGCACAAAACAGGTTAGGATGGATACCACCTATTGCAAAAACACAGCTGAGTGAAAATTGCGTATGAAAAATTCTACCATCTTAGTAACTCCTACAGTTTCAATAATACATTTAAATTCCTAGAAATGTAAAAGTTCAGACACAGGACAAATATTCTGAGTAATTTAAATTCAACAACTACAGCAGCTATTAATCATCAATTACATACAACATCTTATTTAAAACTGCATTTGAAACAACAAAATACCTTTTCAAACGATTTGGGCCAGTCATCACTGTGTATGTTTCTTAAGTTTCCTCGGTCTTCAATCTTGTAGTGTCTGATTTTCTGGTCTTCAAGCCAGACAATAAAATTTCTGAATTCTGTTTCATCTGTTGGGAGAAGTAAACAAAGCAAGAATTAACCAATACCCTAAGGGCAAAACCAAGCCCTTAAGTTTTGACCCAATTCATATAAATACCGGTGCCCCGAGCGCTTTCATATTTCGTAGAAAGATATCTCTACACTAAAATCGTGTACTCCAGGATAACCTCTGACCAAAACGCAACACTGAGCATTTTTCATTTCTCAAAGTCACTTTAAATCGGCTATGGTGGACTGACTACACTAAAAGGCACCAAGCAACAGACTGTTTTTATTCGGAATATAGTTAAAACTGATTAACTGAAGGAGGAAAGGCGTAATGATGACAGAGAAATTCAGTTCCTAACCCTGTTATGTAGACAAACATGTTACATGCAGCAGTAACCCCTCATCTCTTCCAAAAAGCACCACACACAACTCGTGACTGCACAAAAACATTTTCTTCCTTCACTGTTGACCCAACTTTTCTTGGTTGTTGACCCAACATCTCATTATTTGGGAGCTGGAATGCCACAATAAAAGGCTGTGGGCCAAACAAAGATATTTGTACCAGACAAAGCAATTAGCCTGCACCTGCGCTTCAGTGACAGAGGAAATCACAGCTCTGGGGTATCACTGGTCCCTCAAAACCTGGCTGTGATATTTTAGCATTGGATGAGCTTTAATATCCCGAGTTAATGAGTTTAATATCCTCCTGCATCTCAGAGGTGGGTAAGCACACCATTTTCCCTGTCAGGGACAAGAATGATAGGTTTGCTTCTCAAAAGCGTCTTTTAAGCAATGTAAGTGCCCTACTTCTATCGAGTGCATTGTAAGAAAGAGAGACGTGGTCAAAACACAGGTGACGAAAACTTTCAGTAAGATCTTTTAGAATGTCTACATTGACAAAATGAACCTTAAAGAAAAAAAAAAAGGACTGTTAATGATAAGGAACTTAAGGCCCAGAACAAAAGAAGATGCCAGTAGACCACATCTACTGGAAGAGAAGCATGTCTACCAGAAGCACCGAAGGAAAGGCAACCTGTTAAAGGGATGACCTGAAGCTTATAACTTTCACACTGGATAAATACATTTGTCACGGCACCCTTTCAAGCAAGAAAGAAGCCAAGTGCTGCAAAATAAAAACTCAAGCAAGCATCAAAGCATTGATACGTATCGGCACGTGGCAAACCTGACCTAACCGTGCCTCTAGACCACCCTCCTTCACCACGCTACCACCGCCGCCTCGCTTCGTGTGGAGGACACACCAGGCCCCAGGGCTAAAGGCAGGTTACCGCAGCCGCCGAGGGCGTTTTTGGCAGCACGCGTGGCTCCTGTCCCTCACACCGGGTAAGCCAAGGCCCGTTGCGGGAGGAGGCCAAGAACAGCAGCGGCGTTGCCCACCCCTGCGTCGTTGCCTCCACTTTCCCTCTGCTCCCAGCCAAGGCCCAAAGAGGCCCCAAAACCGAGCAAACCGCACACAACCTCCGCAATCCCCGGGGGTCGCGGGGGAAAGTGGGGATTTCTCCCAAATACTGGGCTGCACCTAAAACCTTTGAGCCCAGCGGACCCTCCCGGCCTCAACCTCCCCTCCTCGGCCCGCCCCGCCCGGGGGACAGCGCGGGGGTGAGAGCGGGCGGGTGTCCGAAGCGCTGAGGCGAGGGGATGGCAACGGGAAGGCCGAGCTTCGGCGAGGGGCCCGGGGGG
>JADKXX010011454.1:0-31041 GCA_017310255.1 Butorides virescens | reverse complement strand
CCCCCCCATGGCCCTCTGCCACCCCATATCTGCCCCACATCCACCCCGGCACCTCTGCAGAGGCAGAAAGGCCTTGGGGGGCCCCAGCCCAGTGCCCCCCATGCTGGGATGGGATGGGCACCCCCAGCTCCTGGGCAGGCTCTGGTGGCCCTCGGGGCCAGGGGCTGGCCCTGGGGCTCACTGTGCCCCCCGCAATCAGCCCTGTGGGGCCCCCGAGGACATTTCTCAGGGTGTTTGTCCCCAGCCACCACGCTGGGCTGTGCCCTGGGGCCGCCATCGGTTTCGGGGAGTCTGTGATTCCACCCCTATTCACCCTGTTTTTAACTCCGTGCTCACGCAGCGTGGCGGTGCAGATGCCAAGGATTCCCTCGTGGAATTAGGGAAGAGCAGAACCGACCTTTTTGGAGGGGGGAAAAAAACCCAACCCACCAGAGAAGGGGCAGTTGTTTTCCCTTCTCGGTGCACGTTTGCTCTCCAGAGTTTAAGAGTTTTTATAGTCTTCACACCACGCGTGAATCATCCCAATTCCACACGCATCCCACCCCAGCCCGGAGCGGACTCGGCAGCCCTCCCTCATCCTCCTGGGAAGCAGCGAAGGGGGGGGGTCCTGGGCAGGGATGGGCAGGGGATGTGGCTGCCTGCCGAGCCTGAGCCCCCTCTCCTTGCCGTGCCATGTCCAGTTTGCAACTAAACCATTTTCCGTTCATCGTCGGGTTCTTGCTCCCAGATATTTTTCGGTCATCTCGGGGGGGGTTACGTGCTTTACGGCAGGAAAAGTTCCTGCACTGGTGGTGTCTTGCAAAAGCGCTCTGCACAGTGCCAGCGGCAGGTGAAGGATGCCAGGTTAAGGGGGATTTTGGATTTTTTTTTTTTTTTTCCCTGGAGAAGGCAATCAGCCTGGGTTGGGAGCAAGAGCACCCCCGTTGTCTCCCCCCTCCCTGGCTCGGGTGGCACTTTGCAGACGTGGTGCTGACAGCCCGACGAGCCGATGCAATATTCATCCTGACATTTCTCTCCGCGCCAGCCCTTCCCAGCGCTCCAGCTGGCAGCCGGCGCGGGCACCGGCTTGCGGCGCTGCCATGGCAGGGTGGCACGGGGCTGAGCCAACCCCCCCACCCCGGGGAGGGAACCGGGGGCGGGGGGGGGGGCTTCTGCCTCCCTTCCCCTTTCGGACCATTCCTCTCCCGTTCACCATAACCCCTCCAGCTCATTCCTGGAGCGGTTTAAGCACGGGCAGGGGCTCCCAGCCCTGCCTGCAGCAGGCAGGGATCCAGCTCTGCCTCCTTCGGCTTCCTCAGCCGGAGCCCACGAGCGCTTCGGCGTGTCACCGACACGTGCACGAGCGGTGACATGCAATGAGTGGTAAAGACACCAAGACCCCAGCGTGGTTAGAAGGAGCTTGGGACCATCCCTGGGGCGTGCAGCCATCTCAGGGCACGTGCCCTCAGCCACACGAGGGTCACGTTGTCCACCCCAGCAAGGGTGACCAGCGATGGAGGCAGTGAAACCTCTGCGTGGGTGGTGGAGGGGTGAATCCCCAGCTGGTGGCCGGCACAGTCCCATGCCAGCAGCAGCAGGACAGGGCTCCCCACCTTTCTCTGCCTCTCCTGCCTTCATCACCCTTGGGACAGCCCTTCCCCTTCCTAAGCCACCCTGTTTCATCCTGGGTTTGGGGACCTTCCCCTTCTCTGCTGGATTCTCTGCTGGGGGGGGTTGGACTAGATGACCTCTAGGGGTCCCTTCCAAGCCAAAACATTCTATGTTTCTATGATTCTATGATTCTGTGATTCTATGATTCTATGATTCTGTGATTCTAGGATTCTATGTTTCTATGATTCTATGATTCTATGATTCTCAGCTCTGGTGAGACCTCACCTGGAGTACTGCGTCCAGCTCTGGAGCCCTCAGCACAGGAAGGACATGGAACTGTTGGAGCGGGTCCAGAAGAGGGCTACTAAAATGATCCGAGGGCTGGAGCACCTCTCCTATGAGGACAGGCTGAGAGAGTTGGGGGTGTTCAGTCTGGAGAAAAGAAGGCTGCGGGGTGACCTGATTGCAGCCTTTCAATACCTAAAGGGGGCCTATAGGAAAGAGGGGGAAAATCTTTTTAGTAGGGCCAGCTGCGTTAGGACAAGGGGTAATGGTTTTAAACTAAATCAGGGTAGGTTTAGGCTAGATATAAGGAAGAAATTCTTTACAATGAGGGTGGTAAAACACTGGAACAGGTTGCCCAGAGAGGTGGTGGAGGCCCCATCCCTGGAAACATTCAAGGCCAGGTTGGATGGGGCTCTGAGCAGCCTGATCTAGTTAGCAGTGTCCCTGCTGACTGCAGGGGGGTTGGACTCGATGACCTCTAGTGGTCCCTTCCAACCCAAAACATTCTATGATTCTATGATTCTATGATCCAAGCCCCTCCTGCAGCAACACGCCGCAAGTCCCCCACGGCAAAGCCATGGCCAAGAGCTGCGAAGAGGAGCTGTGCCTCTCCTCTTCCCACTGCATGCTGGCAAATCTGCTGGGCTTGCATCTAATGAATGCAATTAGTGCAAATGGGTTTATTCTCATTAGTGAGCCATCCAGGGCGGGTGTCTGCGCGGGGCGGGCAGCAGCGTGGCGGGCAGGGAGCAACGTCTCGCCTACGCTTTCCCCGGGCTCTCCACACCTCCTCCGGCTCGGCAGATGCTGCCGGCTCAGCGGTGCCGCTGCCGCTCGGGAGCTGAAGCCCCAGGGAAGCGAGGATGAAACAGAGCAAGCTTTGGAAATGGGAGGAAAGCCAGCGAGGTACGGCAACAGCTGAGCATCGCCTGGCTTGGCATGCCGAGCAGGCGAGGCATCGCGGGAGCGACATCGGCGCGCTCCTTCGCAGTGACACCGATGTTTTTTTTTGCTTTTAAGCTGGCCCGATGGATGCAGCAAGGGCTGGGGAGCTGAGAGTTGGGCCTGCCGGTGCTGGGAAGTCTCCCCAGGAGCAGGCAATGTTTGCCGCTCGCTGAGATGCTCTTAACGTGCGGAAGACTGAAATAACCTGCACGGCATCCGCGCCGGGCTCAGCGGCGAGGGGGTCTCATTGCAAAACCCACGCTGCTGCCTTGGCCCTGGCCCCAGAGATGACCCGAGGCTAAGCAAGCAGCCTCAGACCGCAGCCACCCATTTAGCTGGGAAATCATCCGTCTGCAAGGGCCCTACAAAACCAGAGAGAAAATTCAGGGCATGGTAAATTTGGTAGGAGCAGGGCTGGGTGCGAGGGGGGGGGGTTAGGGGGGGATGCTTTGCTTCGCTTTGCTTCACTTTGCTTTGGTTTGCTTTGCTTTGCTTTGCTGGAGCCCAGGCAGAAGCTGGACACTTGTCCTGCTGTCCTGCTCTCCAGCACCCCTTCCCCAGCCTCTGACTGCAGCAAGGATGGGGCTCAGACCCTCGGAATCTCCCCAAAACAGCCCCAAATGAGGCCATTCCCCTCTGGGCTATGGGTCAGAGACCACAGAGGGCCGGATCCTGTGCTGGGAGTGCTGGAGGTGGCACTGGGGAGAGCATGCTCACTGCCAGGGATGGGAGAAGCAGGAAAGCTCAGGAGAAGGGATGGACATCAAAATGTCCATCCAAAAAAAAAAAGAGCTTTCAGGTGCCTCGCAATTTCTAAGCGATGGTGATTTTGAGCAGGGAGCAATGTCCCACCCTGAACAAGCCTGATCCCCCCCCCCGGCGCTGGCTTATCTTGCGGGACCAGAAAGCTGCGGCTCGGCAGGGACTGAAGCACCGAGAGGCTTCGCTTTCCCTTGCCTATGGACATGGAATCTCCTGCCAAACCCCGTACCCCGACAGGGAGACCCAGCTGGGAAGGGGACCCAGCCGCAACCAAGGTGGGAACCCCCCCTCCCCAGGGGCTGGCCAAGCACAGAGCATCGTCTCCAGAGGCTTGAAACAAATCCAAAATTTTATTTCCAATGAGTACACAGACCACGTGGGATGGGGATGCGCTACATCACAACGCCGACCTCCCTGCGCTGGCTTTCGCTTACAACCGCCCCCTCCCCAAAACCCTGGCAGCGGCAGGCTGGCACCGGAGGGACGGACTCGCCCCCGCCACCAGCAACCTTGGCAGAAAGGAAAAAAAAAAACCAACAACAAAAAAAAAGAAAAGTCCTTTTCCAGCACTCCAGATATTTTGCTTCAAAAGCCTGGGGATAGAGTTGAATGCCTTTTGCTACCACGCTGGAAATACAGCATCGGGATGGAGGGATGACTGGTATTTTTGTTGCAAGGGTTGGGGGGGGGGGAAACGATCTTGGCAGGCGATCTCTGCTTGGCTAACAAAGGCGTATCTGTGTAAATATAAATCCTGGGGTGAAATACCTGGCAGCACACCAATGTCAACACCACTACCGACATAAAATAAAGACCAGCAACGTAAAACACCTTCAATGAGTAGTTTAGGCTAACTCAAAATTCCCGCCCGCCCTTCAGGCAGCTTTGTTTCTTCGTTTCTTTATTAAGAATTCGAGTTGTAAAATACACAAGTTGTTTAAAAAAAAAATAATAAATTATTACAAACCACTTCATGACAGCATCTGAGGGGGGTCGGGGTGTGAGCCCCGGGTCAGACCGGCTGCGCTTCACTCTCTGCGACGGCAAATCGGCGTTAAAAAGAAAAGACAAACCCGGGACGGGGGATTTACACGCCTGCCTTGTAACATCAGGAGTGAAACCAGCTGCAGAGCTGACGACTCCGTCCGTCCTTCACCCTAAAGCTACGTGAGCTGCGGTAAAAAGATTGAAACAAGGAGATTGGGGTGGGGGGGGGGGGGGCGAAAGCCACCGTGGGAGGGCTGGGACCATGGAGGCGTCTCGTCTCGTATAAACGTTCCCAGATGCCAAAAGGTTTGAGGCCAGTGTAAGAACCGCTGGTCATCTCTGTAGACTAGAAAAAGAGTATGAAAAGGTAGAAAAACCAAAATGCACTTGTTACGGGCTAGAAAGATTTGCCGAAAGGTACCTAAAGACTATCGCCCTCTGGAATCCACGGGGATTTTTAAGCTGATACCTGATTCAGAAGTACGGTTTAGCGGGGGTCACTGCAGACCCCCGAAACCCCTACGTGACACCCACCTAATTTTGCAGGCAGATCCCCAGGTTATGATTCCCAAAGTTTCCCAGGAGGATGGATGAGCGGGGAAAGCCGGGAGGTGTTTAGCAGCGGAAAGGAGAGGCAAGCCGTGTCTGCAGAAGTGTTACCCCGAGGCGGAGCCGAAAAAAAAAAAAAAAAAAAAAAGGGGGGGGGGCGCCCCCCGAAAGGCTGATGGCGGATGAACCGGACCTGGGAATAATTCCCCAGCCTGAGGCCGAGCTCGGGCTGCGTGTAAACAAGGTATCAGGCACCTCCGTGAAGGGGTGGCCCCACGGCTCCCCAGGCTGCTCCCCTACCCGGGGCGGTGGGGTGGAACAAGGGAGCCAGCGAGTTTGGGATGGGGCAAGAGCATCCCGCGCTGGGGCAGCATCCCAGCCCAGCCCCAACGGGAGGAGATGCTGCCAGGAGGCCGAAGGAGCAGGACACGGACCAAGCGAGGAAGGCAGAGGCACAGAGGTGTCAGAGAAGAGGAAAGACCCGGTAAAGAAGTGGTCGGCTTTGATTTTCGGATTCCTAGCTACCCCGCGACGCCCGGGGGGGCTGGCACCTACCCTAAGGCAGGAGGTATTTCAGGCACGTCTAAGGCATCGCAGGAGTTGTCTTTGCTTTCAGAATCGCCTCGGTTTCCTCCCTACAGCTTCTCCCACCAGCACACGTGGCGTCAAACGATGGAAAAGAAAAAGTCTGGAGCGGGTGAACAGAGGTAAACTTCTCATGCACTACCACAGAACGTCGTCACGGGAGTATGAAGCACCAACCACGACACATGATTCACTTTTACTTGCAGAGCCGAAGCTAACCATATATAAAATGTTAGAAAGGGGGGGTTTGGGGGGGTGTTCACTAGAAACACGGAGCTGCCGGCGTCCTCGCTAACCCGCCGCGGGGGCCGCTCAACCCCTGCGCTACGCTACCGCCGGAAAGGAAAAAAGCACAAGACCAAACATTGAGTAACATCATAGTCATCTAACCTGTCGCTATATAGCCGACAACTTAAATAAAAAATAATAGTTTGGGAAGAAATCAACAATATCATTCCAAGAAGGTTATACACATCCTTAGCAGTTACTTCGCTCAGCACAGCTCTGGTGCTTTAAATATGGAACAAACGATTTTGTGAGCAGAAAAGTGACACAAATTTATTCTTTACATATTTTTTTTTTTTTTTTTTCTTTCTAGGCAACTCTACAGACTTCAGATCTTTTGCCTCGCAATGCAGATCATCTTATTCCCCCAAAGGTGGCCAGGTTCTTTTAAACATGCACATCTCTGTAGCTTCCAGGCCGTGTATTTTACTTATTTTTGTTTAAATTCTGCGGACTAGCAGGTCGTCCCCGTTCCTAAAAACTCTACATCAGTGTTCAGGGTGGCCTGAGTGCCGGTCAGGCTCCTCGAGGGTTTACAGGATCACGCAGAAGAACTTCTTCTCTCTAAAGGGGTTTTCTGAGGCCGGGACGGGGGTCAATAGGGGGTCCTCCTTGGCGTGGGCTTCGCAGTACGCCATCAGGTCTGCTGCCGCTTTTGACACCTGGAACAGAAGGAGCCCCCTGTTAGGGACAGGCTGCCCTGGGGACATCCCACCCCGAGGGATCCCGCCGGTGGGGCTGGGCTTGCAGCGTCCCCAACCCGGGGTATCATCAGACCCTGGCCAAAGACCTGAGCGGTGAAGTGACAGCAAGTCCCCGGTGGGGCTGGTTTTTCGTCTCTGGGCTCTCAGCTCGCCCCTCACACACGCTCCCGTAAGCATCCCGCACATCCTTAACCCATTCGCATCCTTCGCCCAACTTGATCACAGCGAGGACCGGCTTCAGCGGGCGCTGCATCCGTCCCCCCATCCTTTGGTGGGGATACCCACGGCTGCTACAGCAACATTTGCTGCCCGCAGCCACCACCTCAACTATTTATTCTGGACACGGCGGCTGCTCCCAAGCTGCCGGAGCTCACCCCAGCCCCCAAGAGGCGAGGTTTTGCTTGCAAGCACCCAGACGTGGCTGCAGCCAGCAACCAGCCCCGGAGCATCTCTCTCCCCAGGACTGGCTGCCGTCTGAAACCTCCTTGGTGGAGAAGACAAATCCCCTGGGATCTCAAGCTTGAAGCCGGTGAGGTTTCACGTGCCCAGAAGCACCGGGGTGGAGCAGAAGCAGTCAGAGCAAATGCCTCCCAGAAAGGACCGGGCTTTCCGTAGGAAAGAGGCTTCAGAACAACTTTGCTTTCGGAGTTTGCCCGCTAACCTCAAGGCTGAGCACCGAGCACTGCCCAAAGGACGGTTTTCACAGCAACTGTGACAAACAGCGTGGATTTAACCCATTCCCAAGAAGGGTGAGATGTTTCAGGGAGAGCTGCTTCTTCCCACCCCCCGGCAGGGCTCCGGGCGATGCTGCCAGCTGCCTTCAGCCATGGCCATCGGGATGGCTTAGATGAGCATCCTCCACACGAGCACTGCCCACACCGGCCATCGGGATGGCTTAGATGAGCATCCTCCACACAAGCACTGCCCACACCGCCTCCCGGCTCCCCCAGCACGCTTTCGGCAGCCGGCACCGCCCCGCAGCATCCCCCCCGAGCCACCAGACGTCCCCCCCCCCCCCCCCCCCCCTTTATCCTGTCGATGTTGGCCTCCATCTTCAGCTGCTCCACCAGCTTGCGGGCTTGCGCTATGCTAGCAGTGTTGTTGCTAGCCATGGGCAGGCCAGGCGTGCTCCCCGGGCGGGCTGCGGGCACAAACACAGGGGGCTGGGCTCTTGGGCTGGGCAAATTGCTGCTCCCAGCCCTAAAATCCCCAAAATGATGGGCTGGGGGTTGCATGTGTGGAGCTGGTAGAGCCCAGCTGTGTGAATGAGGGCGTGAGGATGGGAGATGGGGACCTGGACGTTTCAGCCGGCGTCTAATGGTTTAGTGGTGGGATGGCAGGGTTAGGTTAAAAGTTGGACTCGATGATCTTAAAGGGCTTTTCCAACCAAATCTATGATTCTATGATTCTAATCCTGTGTTTATACAAGGGCCAGCAGCCTTTGTGGGTACGCGGGTTGTCACACGCTGCCAGCAGCACCCTCCTGTGCCCTCCCCGTTGTCCCCAGAGCGGGGGATACCCCATGAGCCGTGCTTAGGGGACACCGGGACCTCTAGAGCACAGCCTACAGCAGCAGGACCCCAGCTTAGAGACGCGCTTTGGCTTTTGCTGTCACGTGAAAGGCTGCGGTGGCAACGAAGCCAAAGGAAATCGGAGAACGGGCTCCCCCCCGCCGCGGCCCCGCGCTGCCCGGAGCGGCCGTGCCGGGCTGGTTGCCCTGCCCCGAGCCAGGCACATCATCCAGCCCCACGCCGGTGCCCAGCGTGCGTCCCTCCGGTGTCCCTTGGCCTCCCTCGCTTTGTCCCTGCTGCCAACTTGAACATTGAGATGCTAGACAGGATGCTGGAGTTTCCTGTTTCTTGAGATTTCTACGCTCATTAAGGCCACGCCGTCGCGATCACGGATGTTTTTCCCTTACTTTAGAACAGCCCCGGCAGCGGCGGCCAGAAACCCAGCGCTCAGCTCCTCCGGCAGCCGATGCTTTTCACAAGCACCGAGTATTTTACGGGGGGGGGGGGGGGGGGGGGCAGGGCGGGGGGGGGCGGGCCCCGGCCTGGCGGGGGCTGCCTGCGAGCTCGAAAAAAGGGGGGGTTCGGGGGGGTTCTGCAATAGCAGGGCACAGCGAGCCCCCTGCCAGCCCCTTGGGTGATGGGGCAAGGATGGCAGAGCCCTAAAATGAGGGGCTCGTGGTGTTTTAAGGGAGGACACTGAAAAGCTGTGGGCAACTTCAGGTCAAGCCCGCCTCGGGGGATATAAGGGTGTTTGGGAAGAAGCTCATCCCGGGACCTATAGGAAAAAGCAACCTGGGTCTGAGCAAGGTGCCCATGCTTGGAGGGGAGCGGAGAGCGAGCTGTGCTGGGGGCCGGATGGGGTTGCAGGATGAGACCCCCTTCCCAGCCCCCCCCGCCCATCGGGGAGCACGAAGAGGAGTTATTTTTTACCAGAAGCAGGTCTCTCCGGTGATTTGTGCCTCTAAGGGAAGATCTGCTCCTCTTGGCCGGTTGCTACCTTTGAATAAAGAGAATATAAAAATAAATAATAATAATAAAAAAAAGGAGCCAGGTTAGGTTGGTGTGATGCCAGTCGATGCAACGAGGACGTTATTTATGACCCCAGGAAACCCAGAGCCCTTGCAGACGCCGAGTCCCGTACCCCGCCGGGGAGGCAGAAAGGCTGTGGGTTTCCTTCCGTGTGTCCCCCCCCCGCCGCCGCGCTCGCCAAGCACGGCCCCCAACGACATTATTTGTTTGCATGCAGCGAGGTTTTCGGCACAGGAAGAGGTTTCAAGTCAGCAGGCAACACTCCGAGGGCTGTTGGCAGCCGGGTTTTTAGCTGGCTTGCGGCGAGCCCCGCGGCACATCCGAGCATGCCATCGGATGCACGGCGAGAGGGGATGCCGAGCACCGCCTGCGATTTAACCGCCTGGCGCACAGAGCATCCCCCGGGGAAGGCTGCCAAAATCCTCCCGCCTTCACCGCAGCCTGCCTCCCACCGAGCATCCCCCCCATCCTGAGCTCCCACCTGGGTCTGCCCTGGTCGGACAAAGCTCTGCGCCATGGCTTGAGGTCTAGCTCAAGCGTTCGTGCTGGTTTTTCTCAGCTCTCCCCCAGTTTCTTTGCTGGAGAGGTGTTTGAGCAACAGGCTACCAGGGTGCCCCTCTCCTGCTTTTGCTTTCAGTTCTGCCTGCAAAGCCAGGCAGGGGATGGCGGTGGCGGTGCCAGCCCATGGAGGTTCACCGAAGGTGTACGTCACCCAAGACACCAAGTTGCGTGGTTTTGGATCCCGCAGAGACTTTTCTAATGCAGCAAATGTTCTTCTCGGTGATTTTGTGCCATTTCGTAAAAAGGACCGTGCTCTGCGGCTGAGGGACTGAAGTTTAATGGGCTGCTGAGAGCTTCTGTACGGCTGCTGCAGCCCTGATCTTCTAAAAAAATACATGTATCCAACCCTGCTACTGCCTTCATGCAAGGAAACCCTCCCATACTCTTACTACAGCTAGCCTAGAGGCACTAAGGTAGAAAAGACATCCCCAAAAACAAAGCCCAAGAAGCCCAGGACCCCGGTGGGACCGAGGAGGGGACATCTGCGTGAGCACCCCGGCAGGCACCGGGCTACTGGGACGATGCTGGGGACCCGGGGGCAGCTCAGCCACGTGCCCTGGCCAGGCTTGGCCCCTCTGCAGAAACCTGATGTAGGACCTTGAGCCCTTCTGGGGCCAGCCATGGTTTTACAGCAGAAACCTGAAGTAGGACCTTGAGCCCTTCTGGGGCCAGCCATGGTTTTACAGCCTTTCCACGCTGCGAGCAACTGGGCGTGCTTCCTTCAAGGCGAGCAACAAAAAACCAGCAGGTGACACTTTGAATTTTGCTTGTGAACATCCCCCACCAAAAACCAAGCCAGGCACCACTCGGGCAGCAGCAAAGCTGTTCAAGCAGCGTTTTTTTTATCCCAACATGAGGACACCCCATGGTACCCCCAGGATTAAACCCAAAGCCTCCATGCCTTTTCAGTTTGGATTTGATTTCAGCCAAGCCAAGCTGCTAGAGCATCCTCCTCTCCTTTAACCCCCAGTGCCTCTTTAGTGCTAATTGCAATCAACGGAGCTACACCCTGGCAGGTGCCACTGCCCCACACCACAGCAGTACGGGTACTTCACACTGGGTATAAAGAAGAAATTTTTTATGCTGAGGGTGGGGAGACACTGGCAGAGGATGCCCAGAGAGGTGGTGGAGGCCCCATCCCTGGGAACATTCAAGGTCAGGTTGATGGGGCTCTGAGCAACTTGGTCCAGCTGAAGATGTCCCTGCTCATGGCAGGGGATGACCCAGGTGGCCTTTAAAGGTCCCTTCCCGCCCAAACCATTCTGTGATTCTGTGATTTATTTCTCTTCCCCAAGACCCAACGAGGTGCAGGGTGCCTCGCCGCCAGACCCCATGCTGAACTAGAAAATACTTGTTGGTGGGTAGATGCTACGAGCATCAGACTTCAGACAAACTAAAACCACCCCGGAAAGTATATAAATCCTTAGCCTGGAGGAAAAATGCAAAAATGTCTGAGGATGGCTGTCAGAAGGAAATTAGCTTTCCAGGCAGCTTATTTCCTCATGGAGTGGGCGGGCACTGGGACGGGAGCTTTCAGAGCCGGGGTCGGAGACCTGCTGGATGCCCTGATCCCGTCAGGGGCATCTGGGTATTCCCAGCACCGCGGGGTGACGGCAGCCCTGGGCCACAGCGGGTTGGTACGGGGACCGAGGGGGCTGAGCCAGCGCAAAAGGAGCCATCACGCAGGGGGGCCACGCGCCGGCGCGCACCGCGTTACTCCGATTTTACTTATATAGGTCCCCTCCGGCTGGCAGAGCTCGGCTCCTGACCCTAGCCATGCAAATCCCCACCTTAAAGCTAAAAATCACCGTGCTTCCCAATATTTCCCGATCCCCGCATCGCCACAGGGGCTCTTCTCGCACCCGATGCTGTTGTGCTGATTTTTGCTTGCAAAGGGAGGGGTTTAATGGCACTCACAAGGGAATTCGGACAGCATCTTATTCCACCCACAACACGTGCCTGGATAATAGGATTCCTGCCTTGGAGCCCACAGGTTAATTGAGTAAGGATGCGATTTTATTTTCATGCTAACGATGTTCAGCATGTGCAGGACATGGAGATCGTCTCTTTGGGGCTCTGCGCTGTAATTACAACTCAGGATCTCGCCGGCTTGTTTTGATACTTATCTGTTGTGCAGAGGGGTCACGGGTTATTTACTGCATGTGGCAAGAGGTTGAATTCATTTAAAAAGATGCAAAAGCGCTTGCAAGGAATGTCTGGGCTTGGAAATTTTGCTGCTGATTTTTGCTAGCTGGTACCTATGCTCCAAAAGGCCGCCTCATTTCTTGTCGTGCCTGTTTAATGAAGAGCCACTGACATATCTGAATGGCATTTTCTTCTTTCACCAGCAGCACCCAGCCAAATCAGGGACAAAAAAAAAATTGGGATTTAGTTGGGCGAATGGTGAGGGATGCTCCCGATGTCGGGGCGCTGACCCAGCATTTACGGCTGTGTCAGCTCTCGGTCTGCTCGCCCCAGCTTTGCCAAAATCTTCAGCTTTTACCCACTATGTGGAGCAACAAAACCCAGCCCATGAGCTGCCCACCAAGCGTGCACACAGCGAGCTGCTGCCCAACGGGACGAGGTTGGGCGTTAATTTGCTCTGCGTTAAAAGCCACCATTGCTTTGGGCCAAGGGACGAGCAGCCCTCCGCATCCCAGTCAGCTAATTAAGTCTACCTTGCTTTCTGGATGCATTTCATCCTCCCAGCACATTTATGGATCCTGCAACCTCCTTAAATATTCTTCTGATCCAGGGGAGTGTTGGTGCTGCTCCAGCCCCACCCCGTCCCCGAGCGAGCCAGCACGGAGGCGCTGACCCCATCCCTCCTGCCAGCGCCCGCTTTCGAGCTGCTAGACACTCATTTAAGTCAGTGATGAACAAATTTCATAGAACCACAGAACAGTTTGGGTGGGAAGGGACCTTTAAAGGCCACCTGGGCCATCCCCTGCCATGAGCAGGGACAGCTTCAGCTGGACCAGGTTGCTCAGAGCTCCATCAACCTGACCTTGAATGTTCCCAGGGATGGGGCCTCCACCACCTCTCTGGGCATCCTCTGCCAGTGTCTCCCCACCCTCAGCGTGAAAAAATTCTTCCTTATATCCAGCCTGAATATATCCTCTTAGTCTAAAACCATCACCCCTTGTCCTGTTACAGCTGGCCCTGCTGAAAAGTCTGTCCCCATCTTTCTCACCAGCCCCCTTTAGGCACTGAACGGCCGCAATCAGGTCTCCCCACAGCTTTCTCTGGGCTGAACACCCCCAACTCTCCCAGCCTGGCCTCGCAGGAGAGGGGCTCCAGCCCTCGGACCATTTCCATGGCCTCCTCCAGCCCCACTCCAGGAGGTCCCTGCCTGTCCTGTGCTGGGGACCCCCAAGCTGGATGCAGGGCTCCAGGGGGGTCTCACCAGCTCGGGGCAGAGGGGCAGCATCACTCCCTTGCCCTGCTGGCCACGCTGCTGGGGATGCAGCCCAGGGCATGGTTGGCTTTCTGGGCTGTGAGAGCACGTTGCCAGCTCATGTCCAGCTTTTCATCCCCCAGCGCCCCCAAGCCCCTCTTGGCAGGGCTGCTCTCCATCCCTTCATCCCCCAGCTTGTGTGGATACCCAGGGTTGCCCCAACCCAAGTGCAGGACCTTGCGCTTGGCCCTGTAGAACCTCATGAGGTTCACAGGGGCCCACCTCTCCAGCTTGTCCAGGTCCCTCTGGATGCCATCCCCTCCCTCAGGCGAGTCAACCGCAGCACCCAGCTTGGTGTCATCTGCAAATCTGCGAACGCCCACTGCTCCTCATCCAGCTCCAGCCTGGAGAGCTGCCGGCGCTGCCTCCCGGCATGGTCGGGCACAAGCTGCTTCACCACGGCAGCGCCTCGATGAAGGAGCGAGGCAAAATGCCACGTACAACCCAAAAAAGCCACTGCGAAAGGAGCTTTTCTCGACGCTGGAGCAATCGAGCCCTCCTTCTAAGCTGCCATCCTGCTCCTCCCTCCCAAAGCAGGCTCCTATGGGGTTCTGGCATCCCACAGCTGCCAGCTCTGCTTGCAAGAGTAATTAGCCTTCGTTTGCCAGCTCTTCATCAGCACAAGCTGCCGCCTGCTTTGCACAGAGCTGTGCCGAAACCCTGCAGAGCAAGCGCTTGGGCAGAGGGGTCCCCGGCCTCCACGCATCTTGCACCAGCTCCATCACCAACCCCAAACCTACAAAATCTGAGCCCAACTTCCCCCCCTAACTGTCTTCCTCCTTGCACTTGAGTTTTATCTCAAGTTGCATGTGGGTGGAGACCAGAATTTTCCTAAATGTTTAAAAAAAGAGCATTTTCAGGGTGATTTTTTAGTCCAATTACCTTAACTAGGGAGCTATCGCTACAGAAGGGGTATCTGGAAGCACGTTTGGGTTGGGTCCATCACTGTCCAAAGGCAGGGCTACCCCTGGCTGGGACACCCGCATCCTTGCAACGCATTTTCTGAACATTCTTGAAGGTGCAAATGGGCACGGAGTGAGATTTTACGGGTGTCAGGAGACATCTCCTGCATCCCTAGGGGTCTGCAGCCTCTGCCCACCCAGCCGTGGTCCTCTGTGGATCACATCCTCTCCTGTTGCCCGGTTTTCCCAGCTTTTTTTCACCTCCCCGTGGGTTTTTTCTCTGCTTTGCAGACCTCCAGGCTGAACCGAAAGGAAAAGCGGTGGCTCTGCGGGAAAGAAACCGAAAGCGCTGACATCTGCCAGGGCAAAACCTCGCCGTTCCTCCGCCGGAAAGCCCGAAACCAGCTCGCGGCATCACCCACCACCGAGAGCGGCTCCTTTTCGGAGTGAAAGCAGGAGCCTCCCCGCTTCTTGGTTTCAGTTAAAAAGTCAGGCTTTCCGCCACTGCTGCACCAGTATTTTCCACCCAGTTAAGTGAGTGCACCCCATCGGGGCAGCCAGGATTTTGGGGAATGCAGGGCTCAGGCTTGTTCCTACCAGGCAAGCATCACCCAGGGATTTTTTTTTGGTCCAGAAAAGGTGCCAGGCTGGGTATTGTAACGGAGGGATTTGCTCCAGCAATCATTTGTGCCGGGATTTCTCCTGGCCCCTGCGCATCCCAGCAGCTGAGGCCAGCCCAACTCGCTGCATCCCAGGGGCACGGCCAGGCGCAGGGCCAACACGCCGAAGCAAGCAAACTCTCCTGAAAACTGCCTTTTCCTCCCCAAAAACCAGGTGCGACACAGCATCCAGAACGGATAACCGAGCGTACGGCCGTGCCATCGCCCCCCCCCCGCCCCGACCGGCTGGAGCGTGGGAATCCCTCGCGCGGGGCTGGCTGGCTTTTCAAGCCATCCTGCTGCTTTTGCTTAAAAGCCACGGCTAAAAATAGGCAGCTCGGCTGCAAAATAATTACTAAAATATACACAGAAAAAAAAAAAAAATATTACAGGCGAAAAGAAAATAGCAAAGAGCCGCGTTTCCGGGGGGTGGGAGCTGGTGGAGTCGCGTTGCTCTTGACAGCAGTTGTAGACCTGGCTGGGAAAGGAGCCTTAGGATGCCCAAACCGCACGTGTTTCGCTATTTCCTTAAGCAAATAAAATGTTATGAGCCAGATTTGTGCCCGCGGGCTCCCATCGCACCGCTCCGCCGGGGCACAGGACCCTCAGCGGCGGTTACAGCCACAGCTCCCGGTCCCCATCCGTAGGGATTTTATTCCCTTTCCCAACGTCCATTTTTTTTCACGCCCGACGTCCAAAACGGTGTTTAAATCGCCGAAAAGCAGCTCGCGGGCCGGAGACGTGCCGGCAAATAAATAAATAAATTAAACGGTGCCCGAGTGGAAAAATGAGCCCGTTTCCATGGAAACAGCTTCGTTATCACACCGGCATCCGCTCCCTCCCGCCAAACAGGGGCGAGGTGGGATGGGTGCCCGTTTGGGTCCCGATGCCAGTGTTTTGCCCGCGGTGGTGGGTTTTGGTGCTGACCCCCACGGCTGGCCTGGCCCCCTGCTGCTTCTGCGGGGAGGGTGCAAAATCTGTTGCCCCTTTTAGCCTGTTTGGCCCTATTTTACCCCAAATGTAGCGCGGGGGGCAGACCCAGCCAGCCGCTGGCTTACTCCGGGCTGAGGCTCCGGGAGAAACCTCCTTCCCGACGGGCACGTACGGACCCGGAGAGAGGAGTGGGGGGGGGGGGGCGGCGATGGAGCCAGGAGGCTCCGGCCCCGCGGGGACATTTTTGCTCTCGCAGGGTTGTCCCTTTTGCCTGGAGGAGTCACCGTGCCGTGGGCGTCGTGTGAAAGTGAGAATCTCAGCTTTTTGTTTTCTCACAGGCGTCCTAACGGCTCAACACGAAGGCAAACAGAGCCCAACCTCGACTTCCTTTCTTTTTTTTTTTTTCTTATTTTTTTTTTTTTGTTTTGTTTTCTTTAAGAGATTATTCAGGTGAAGGACCAGCCACCAGCCAGCACAGCCCAGGACGGCTGCTCCAGTCCCTCCTGCCATAGGAAATGGGGGCTCTCTCCAGCTGGGTACCACGGGGAGGGGGCACCGACCTCGGCACAAGGCTCCGGCACCGCGGGAACGCCGCCGGGCTTGCCGATCCCTGTCCTGAAGATCAAGGGTTTAACAGCAACCTCATTTCCCCAGCTGACAAAACTGGAGATTTCCAACGAGCCAAAAAGCCGTGCAACCCCCCCCCCCAAACCTTAGCCCAGGGCTTTCGGGGGTGCACCCCTGCAAAGGAGAAGCTGCCCCACCATCGTTTGGGGGGAAACCCCTGGGAATGAGTGTTTGTTTTTAACGCCCGAGGCACAAAGCCAGCACTGTGCGCAGACCAGGCCCTGGGAGGATGGGTGCCCTGGGAGCGTGGCTAAATACTGGGAAATAAGGATGCCCAAACACGTGGTCCAGTGGTCCAAGCGAGACAAGCTGTAGCCAAGCGTCACCTTCTTAGAATCACAGAATCATAGAATCATAGAATGTTTTGGGTTGGAAGGGACCCCTAGAGGTCATCCAGTCCAACCCCCCTGCAGTCAGCAGGGACACTGCTAACCAGATCAGGTTGCTCACAGCCCCATCCAACCTGGCCTTGAATGTTTCCAGGGATGGGGCCTCCACCTCCTCTCTGGGCAACCTGTTCCAGTGGTTTACCACCCTCATTGTAAAGAATTTTTTCCTTATATCTAGCCTAAACCTACCCTGATTTAGTTTAAAACCATTACCCCTTGTCCTAACGCAGCTGGCCTGGGTTTCCATCCCGATTAAAAACACCCATCGTTTTGCCAAATCACTCCCGCCCTCCGCTCGGCCCCTCGCCCTGCTCTCAGCACCCACGCACGCTCACGGCGATGCTCCCCGGGGGATGGGGGGGGGGGGCAACACCCGCCGGGGGGGCAGCCGGGGCTCCTTGCTATCTGCTTGTGCGGTGGCACGGAAAGAAAAAGGGCTTGGCTGTCACATTTCGGTGTGACACGGCAGAAGGGACGGATCAGGGCATGCATCCCGTCACGCCATCCCCTGCTGCCACATCCCCTTTAGGGCCCTCCCGCAGCAGCGGGTGTAAGCACAACCTCCACTTCTGTGGTCCCCACCGAGCAACGCCACCGCCGTGCGCTCCACCCAAAATGAAAACTATTAACGGGTTGGGTTTTTTTTTTCGGTTTGTTTTTTTTTTTTTTTCATTTAACGAAACGTTAAAACCCACCCAAGAGGCCAACAGGAGACCGAAGGCTCGCTGCAGCGCACGTGAGCGGAGGAACGCGGGGAGAGCCTCTGCCCTGCAAATCCCCCGGCGGCGAAATCCTCGCAGCGAAGGACGCGGCTGCTCCCCCGTCCAAGCTGCAGTTAGCCTTCATCCTACCCAGATTCAAAAACCCACTATGATCTCCGGTTGCTTGCATTTTATTTTTATGAAACTTGCCTCAAAGGAGAGCACGCAGCTTCGGAAATTCCCTAAAGCCTCCGGCACTCCCCGGAAAACCAAGGTTTCTCAGAAATGCCACACTGGCTGCCTCCTGGAAAGCGGTACCCGTGCTGCCTAGGGCATCCCCGGCCTCCCTGTCGGACTGGAAGATGGAGGCATCTCCACAACCTTTGAAGTCCTCCAGATAGACCGAAGGACCTCCAGCACTCAGATGGCCCAGTAAATACAGAAAAAGAGAAGAAGGAGGGAATGGGGCAGAGAGAAGTGCTGAGGAGGGATGTGCAGATGGGCCACGCTTCGCCCTGGGCTGCTGCAGGCTCCCCTTTGCTGGAGGAGCTCACAGGAGCCCATCCAGCCATCACCCACCGGTGCAGACCTCCCCTCCCAACACCCCTGCTGTCCCAGCAGCAGACCTCTCACCTTCCTTCCCCCCCCCGAAACCAACGTGTGGGGCTTCCCTATGGTCCCACATCCTCCCATGAGTTGGATGCCTGGATTTCTCCCTGCCAGATCCATGAAACCCTTGGGGAAGCGGGTGCCAAACCTTGGAGCATCACAAGCCCACAGGTTTCTCCTGCGCTGGAGGGTCTCTCCCCTGCACGGGGGTCAGCCCAGGCTGGAGCTCATAGAATCCTAGAACCACCAAACTGTTTGGGTGGGAAGGGACCTTTAAAGGCCACCTGGGCCATCCCCTGCCATGAGCAGGGACAGCTTCAGCTGGACCAGGTTGCTCAGAGCCCCATCAACCTGACCTTGAACGTTCCCAGGGATGGGGCCTCCACCACCTCTCTGGGCAACCCCTGCCAGTGTCTCCCCACCCTCAGCGTGAAAAAATTCTTCCTTACATCCAGTCTGAATATATCCTCTTAGTCTAAAACCATCACCCCTTGTCCTGTTACAGCTGGCCCTGCTGAAAAGTCTGTCCCCATCTTTCTCATCAGCCCCCTTTAGGCACTGAACGGCCGCAATCAGGTCTCCCCACAGCCTCCTCTTCTCCAGGCTGAACACCCCCAACCCTCCCAGCCTGGCCTTGTAGCTGAGGGGCTCCAGGTCAATGCCACTATCTGAAGCCCTGGCCAAAGGCACCTTTTAGCATCAGTTAAAATACTATGGAAAATACTTGAGTATATTATTTTGCATTTCTACCACAGCAACGGCCAAGAGAAGACGAGTTCCTCTTCTATAATGCACTGCACCCGTGCGATATAACACAGCGAACGCCTTCGTTAGGATTATTTGCAGCCTGGAAAAACATTTAATGAGGGCATGACTCTTCCCAGGCTGGACTGATCCTGATTTAACCATGGGGAGCTGGTGATGACCCAGCACTGCCAACACCCATGCACCGATGGAGCAGCAGCTACACGGTAAAAGCCCAAATGAATGGACCAAGTAAAAATTCCCGTTGAAACCCTCTTGGATACCAAAATCCACCCCATGAAACCTGTTTGCTACTTGATGAAGTGGTAGCAGGCTGGGTAGTCCCTTATTTCACCGGGCAGAAGTTTGTGCTGTAAAGGAGACTGTAGGTCTAGGAAACATGCACCACCTCCCAGCTGGCCAGAAAAGAGCAGAAACCCTCAAAAAAAGCTTTTTTTTTTTTCCCCATGGAGAGACCTCTAGAAAACCAAACCCACCCTTTAATTAGAAGCATCATCATGCCTATGATTTCTCAATTCCTTCATTTCTTGGTTCCTTCCCAAACCCAACTCAAATCGACTCTGAAGTAAATCCTTCGTACGGACCTTGCTCAGAAACCCCTGGTCCCTGCCAGTCCCGGACAAAAGAGAGGTGGTTAAAGCTGCCAAGGAAGGATGGAGCTCCTGGACCAGGAAAAGGAGTTCAACATCTGCTCATACAGCTCTGAACTCCTGACCCTTAATTAAGGGAAGCAGCCAAGAGCTATTATTTCATCTTAATTGACTGATCCATTCCTGGGTTTCGGTTTTGAACATCCTGCTTGCCAGGGTCAAGCTGAAGACCTTTTGGGGAAGGTACAAAATGAGGTTTGAAAGCGAAGGGGAGAAGAAGAGAGCGCTGCAAGGCGGAGGCATCTCACCCAGCGTCACATTTGCGGAAGGATTTGGGAATTTGGCTGTGTCAACACCGCTCCCAACGGGACAAACCTCATGCAAAGTCACCTGGAATTCGAGGCCATGGTGATTTACCAACCGCCTGCCCGTCAGCAGGGGGGGGGGGGGTACAGCCACCCCTCCTTGAGGAATTGGGGCAAGCCCCCAAGTTGCCCTGATTTGGTTAAAACATCACCTTTTTTAGGGGGGCAACCTCCCCGTGACACCAGGCAATCGCCCCCCGTGACACCAGGAAATCGGACGGAGCATTTGGATTTTGCAGCAGCTCCCACCACGGCGCTGGGCTGCTGGACTCATCCCATTTTTTCAGCCCGGCAAAAATAAACCCAACCCCATTCCTTTTGCTTACAGCGCAAGAGCCTCCCCTGCACCTTTTCGCCCAAAAAATTTCTGCAGCGCGTGAAGCCCTCAGCTGCGGAAACCATCGCCATGAGAGATCAGCCTCCGACGATTTCACCTAAACCAAACCTTTATTAGAATTTTATTTTAAGTAACACTCACACGAAGCCTAATAACCCCTTCCCGCCGCTGGGAATCGCCCAACAAGTTACATCAGCCCAGAAACAACCCCGTTAACCATCCCATTAGTTTAAGCCCCCCCCCTCCCCCCCCCCAGGAATTACCTTAGACTGCTTTAATTAGGTATCCACTGTACAAAAGAATTAATTAATTAGTGATAAGCACCTGAACCACATTACTCATAAGGCTCTATTTCAAGCTTCAAATACAGCAAACAGGTCACAGCCTATCTGCTACAGCAGAGCAAAGCCCCGGTGCTGCCGCCTGGTATTTTTCTTCCCATCCCTGCAAGGCTGGGAGCTTTTTTTTTTCGCTTCCCCCCCCCCCCCTCTTTTTCAGGTTTTTCACAGCATCCAGAGCCGGTGCCTTTAGAGCCACTACTCAAACAGCGGCTGCGCCACGTGGCGTTGGGAGGGCTTTTTGTAATTACTTTCTGAGATTTGCTGTGCTCTAGGCACGGGTTGTGGGCTTGGACTAGGTGACCTTTAGGGGTCCCTTCCGAGCCAAAACATTCTATGATTCTATGATTTTGCAGCTACAGGTACCCAGCAAAAGTCTCACTACAAAGCTCTTGCGTTGCGGCATCAAGACGATGCCCGTGAAATGAGTAAAGCATTTGCCGGTGGCCAGATCCCGAGCTGCAGGTGGAGGATTGCCATGGAACGTGGGCGATTTTAGCAGGTTTCTGGGGAAAGAAAAAAAAAAAAAAAGGGAAAAAAAAAAAAAGAGGGAAAAAAAAAATCCCCGTGCTATTCTGCATTTTTGCAATCAGTAACTTTGAAGAGTGATTTATTGTGGCTTGCGCTGGCCCTGACATTTTGTGGCCTGTGACTTCCCCGCTGGCAAATTTGGGGCTATCACGGGGGTTCTCTTTGCTGACAGTCCGTGAGCAGGGATGCAGGCAGGGATGCGGGCAGGGATGCGGGCAGGGATGTGGAGCCATCACGGTGCTGCAAACCAGGTTAGCTGGGGCTGGCTAGGGAGAAGTAGGTTGCTCCTCCGTCCTCGGTCGGTGAGCTGACCCATATTATCTCAATTAAATTTAACTTCTGCGGCCCACTGCTGCCTCTTTTTTTTTTCCTGCAACCTAATGCATTTCGGTCTAAAGTGGGACCCGGTTACGGGGGCAGCGAGTACACCTGGGTCCTTCCCAACGCGGTGAGGAGAGGAGGGCACGGCCATCGCGGCAGAATTGGGACAGGGACGTGGAGGGGCACCGAGGGGCGGCAGCACCGCGGCCGTGGGCTCGGCAGCTTCCCTTTGCTCGAGTCCTGACCCACCTGCATTTCTCCTGACCACGACGCTCCTGCAAACCAGCAAAATCGGCTTTTTTCTCCCAAGCCGCACCCTCGGAGCCTTTCCCACGCTATTCCCCCAGCTCGCCGAGCCCGTCTCCATCCTCTCCCCCTCCCGCTAACCTCCGCGTACAACATCTTGTTTTCCCACGGAGCCCCAAATCCCTGAACCAGCCCGTTTTTTCCCCCCCTTAAAATGCAGGCAAAGCATCCCTGCCACGCTTTCCTGCTGAGTCAACGGCCCTGCTTGTCCCACCACGCGTTATTCCGGCTGTATCGTGAAATGACACACGCTCAGCAAACACCCAGATTACGCAGGCGGGTGGAGAAAGCCACCCCAGAGCTGCTAGCCTGGGCGGTGTTTTTACACTTGCAATATCAAGCATTGCAAAAAAAAAAAAAACAAAAAAAAAACAAACCCAACGAAACCGTACAAACCCCAAGAAACCGTGCAAACCCCGTATTAAGCAGCACAAGACGGCGTTGCTCATGCTTGGCTCACCCTCCCCTCCATCAATACCTCCTGTGCCGGAGATCAATCCGTCCTGGCTGTGCCGTGGGCCCCACGTGCTTCATTTATCCCCCCCCCCCGTGCCTGCACCCGGAGCTTTAATCCTTCTGGCAAACAAGCCCGAGCCGCTGCATTTGGGCCCCGCTGCTCCGCGAGCTGCTCTACCCAGGGGCAAGCGCCTTTCCCTGCCTACCTGGCTGCTGGAAAACCTCAGCACGGGGCTGTGCCGTTGCTTTCCATATTTTTCCCAGCGAAAAAAATCAATGAAGGGAGCTGCTCTTTGGGGAGCCGGGCTTCGGTTCCAGGTAGGATGGAGGAGCAGCATCGATTCACAGCCAGCCGAACTTTTACATCGCTTAATGGAAACACTTAGACAGGGCTTCGATTTAGGCTTCAAAAAAATTAAATCAGCGCCTCCCTTATTTGCTGCTTATACCTCTCCCTAAGCCTGGGTGGCTGCATTAAAATAATGTTTTTCTTCCCCGCTCTCACGGTGCGGAGGGAGGAGGCAGGGTCCCCCCCCGCCGGTGTGAGCTGGGGAGCGAAGGGAAGCACCGGACGTGAATACAGCCCCCCCCAGGCGAGGATGTGAGGCTGAGCAGCAATTATTTTAAATCAGCTGATAAATAATGCAACGGCTTTTGATGGTAGCAGCCCTGCCAGCACCGCACAAACACCAGCGCGTCTCCACGATATTAAAAATACAAGGGATGAAGCGCAATCAGGTCATCGTGACTTGAATAATTGAACTTAAAGCCCTTCTGAAATGGTGTCCTCGGGGCAGGCTGGAGCTCTGGCTCCACGGCAAAGCCACCAGACCATTGCTTCTTCGCCAGGTCCTACACAGACCGATGGACTCCACCAGACCTGGTCAACGTTCAACACTTTCCCATCCAAGGTGAGAGACCTCTGCTTGGGCACTTTCCAGCACGAGCAGAGCTGCTCCAGCAGCAGACACAGTCCTGAAGATTAATTAGAAGAGGCCCAAACAAGTTTACAGGTTGTGGGTGGCTGATGACCCCCGCTAAGGACCCCAAACCACTGAAGACCCAGCGAGGGGGTAGGAAGTCAAAGGCACGTAGAGCTGTGGAGAAGATCTGGCCGTGTGGAGAAGACCTGGCCACGTTTCTGCATGACACCCTGGGGGCATCTGGACCCACGTGGACTCATATGATGTCCATGGGGACAGCACTGATCTGGCCATGGCATTGGCCCTGCTCTGAGCAGGGGGTGAGACCAGAGACCTCCAGAGGCCCCCTCCAACCTAAATGAGTCATTGGCCACGCTGGTTCATTACCAAAATCCCTGTTTGCTCATTGGAAAGCCCCTGAGGGATCAGGAAAACAACAGGAAAATGAAAGGAGGTAGCACAAATCCTTGGGCAGCTCTTCCCATGGCTGTCAGCTCTCAGGACAAACACATCCCAGCCTGGTGAAAGCCAAAACCGCAGCCGGAGACTTCTTCCACGACACACTTTCACAGCACAGGCAACCCACGGCCTAGACTTGATCTGCAAAACCAGCCAGCCCACTCCTTAATCCCCAGTCAAGACGTCACGGACAGGTCACCATCTCCCTATGCTCTTCATCCAGCTCCTGCCAAAATGGGTCAACTTCAAGAGCTGATACAAGCACAGGAGCCATGGAGCCAACGCAACCATAACGCAAGTGAGAGAAAACTGCATGATGTGCTGATGGAGCATCCTCCAGAGCAGGTAAGGAAGCCAAAACCCAACCGTGAGGACAAAACCCAACCTCCTTGTACATGGGGGACCATGGGTGAGGAAGCCTCCACCATGCAAATGCGATGGTCAGATGTTTTTTGCCCACCCGTTGGGACCCCGGGAAGGAGGACACATCCCACAAAGGATCTGCTGTCCTGCAGCAGCTCAGGAGAGCCTCGCTGAGGGTGGAGGGGAAGCGCCCATGAGCAGCTGTGGTCGGAGCAGCAAACAGCACAGCTCAAGAGAAACTTTATGGAGATCACGAGAGGTCTGGGTTTGTCAGATAAGAAGAAAGAGCAGGAAATGTCACGAGGTTTACAGCTAAGCAGCTAAAGATTGAGTCCATTCACCTCCAGGGCGACTAATGAGCTTTGTGCAGCTCCTGGTATGTTCAGGCCACACTTCAGGGCTCCCCAGGGCTGCAGAGAGGACACACACCTATAAACCCCCTCCTAACAGGTACCAGCACTAGGGCTGCCTGTGCCCCCATAATGCCTTAGAAAAATGGGCACCATGAATTTCTCCTGGTGCTTTGGTCCTCAGGAGACTCAGACCAAGCTCTTGGTGTCCCTCCATCCGAGATGACTCTTTCAAGAGGCGAAAGGCAGCGAGGATGTGGCAGGAGGGTTTGGGAGCAGCGATGCAGGGAGGAGATGGTGCCCCTGGGCTCCATGAGTTCAAAGGGATCTCCAGGGACATTTAACCTTCCCCCAAAGCCAAAAACCTCAACAGGCTGGATGTGGCCCGTACATAAGGAACCACTAAGACCCTATTGACCCGAGAAGATGCCTGCAGACACTGGGGACACACTAATCCCCATCAGAATGGTGTCTGCAGACATGAAACCAAAAGAAGCAGCATGGGGTAAGGTGGTCTCCTCAACTCATCCCCCATACGTCTCCTGCCCCTCAGCGACCCCCCCGTGCACAGCCCGGGGCTCTCTGCGGGACACACAGCCCCAGCCCCCCGAACAGATGATGGATGCTTATTTCCTCTCCTGCACCCCTGACACCTGCCTGCTCCTCCCAAGGTCCAGTTGAGGAGAAACACATCAAAATGGAGAACAGACTCTCGCAAGGCGATTTCTGCCTTGAAACGGCTCACGTGTCACCTTCCTCCTGCTGATGGCAGCGGGGAGAGCGAGCTGGAGTCCCAGCCCCCCACCACGACTTGGCTGGCAATCACCGTCCCGCTCTCCTCAACCCCCATGGGTGATGGATAACTCACCACGGAGGGTCTGAGGCAATCCAGGCCAGCCCCATGGTGAGGCCGAGGCCAAGGCAGCCATGCCATGGCTCTTCGGTTTGGGTTCAGCCCTTTGGAAAAACCCAAACCTACTTGATGCTGTTGAGGAAGGAGAGGGACCAGCCCAGAGCCCACAGCTCATCTTGTGGGTGCTCCTCACCCCGGCTCTACCCCAAATGGGGCACCACGGCTGTAAACCTAACGAAGCCCTAACGCCACCGCCTGCTGCACGCAGAGACGTGTTGGCACCGTCCTGGCATCCCCCGCTGAGAGCGGGATCGTGAGGACACGTTTCTGGCACCCCAGTGCATTTGAGATCCATTCCCCAACTCCCAAAGCCTTCTGCATCCTGGTCCCCAACCTTCACCGCGCCTACTCCAACGCAAAACCAAAGACACCGGGACCAGAAGGGAATTCAGTCAACGCCGAGCATCTCACATCTGCTGGCAGCTGGTGCTTTCTTACCCAAAATGGCCCAAAAACCACAACTCCACCAAACCCCTGGTCAACGCAACGTGCCCCATCTGCAGGAATTCACAGCTACGGGGCAGGGGGGTTAAGGTGACCAAAGCATCCCTTCAGCATCCCCCATAAGGGCATCGCACCTCCAGCTCGTGGCTCTCGGGCGCCTGGCAGCCCGGGGGGACGCAGGTTAAATCCTCTTGCACTTCACCAAGCTTCAGCTCCTGGTCTCTCCTCTGAGACACGGCTCAGACGGGAGGAGGCAAGAGAGAAAACAGGGCAGGGCTTCTCTATGTCCCTGCAGGTGCTGGCGGGCGCACGGGGACACCCTGCCCGTCCCCAGATCCCCAGGCTGGGGATAAACCCCCCCAGAGCCGTAAGGGTGCTGGTCCCACCGTGACTCCTGCTTTTCCACAGCCACGAGGCCTCGACGCTGCGTTTGCTTAGGTTTTTATTGGAAGAGAATCAGCAAAGCCAGGTACCGGTATTAGCACAAATCCTGCCCTTGCCACAAAGCCCAGGGCTGAAGCGCTGCTCGCATTCGCCGCGCCTTGGCATAAAACCTAAAACCACCAGCGAACCCCTCCCCAATTCTCAGAGCCCCAAGGAGATGCAGGGCTGGGACAGCCCTCTCGGCCGCCGTGCCGGGGATGCTGTGGGGACCGATCCGGCCGCAGGATCCGGCCCCCGGCTTCTCCATCACCGGAGGAGCGCAGGTTTCCCAACGCGGCAGGGCTGAAACCACCCGGCGATAATTAGGGTGCAAACCCACCCCGACAGTGTCACTGCTTTCCCTGAGGTGACAGGCGGGGGGGGGGGGGCGCCGGGGCTGCGGAGGACGGGGGGTTCTTGGCACCGATTTGCTCTGGGCATCGTCTATAATCAGGTCTGTGTCTCCTGCGCAGAGGCGCCGGCGGTGGCACCGACGTCCCCGCGGTCCCCGGCTGCAGCTGGTGGCTCTGCCTGCCGGGATGGGCACGGGCAGCTCGGGGAGGCAGCTTTATATATAAATATATATAGAATCATAGAATCATAGAATGTTTTGGGTTGGAAGGGACCACTAGAGGTCATTGAGTCCAACCCCCCTGCAGTCAGCAGGGACACTGCTAACTAGATCAGGCTGCTCAGAGCCCCATCCAACCTGGCCTTGAATGTTCCCAGGGATGGGGCCTCCACTACCTCTCTGGGCAACCTGTTCCAGTGGTTTACCACCCTCATTGTAAAGAATTTTTTCCTTATATCTAGCCTAAACCTACCCTGATTTAGTTTAAAACCATTACCCCTTGTCCTAACGCAGCTGGCCCTACTAAAATATATATATATATATATATATATATAAAAAAAAAAAATATATATATATATATACAAAATATATATATATATATATATATATATAAAGTGCCTATCACCATTTTGATAAACATTCTTTGGAACCACTCTGATGGGCAGCAACGGAACCACAGCGGGCAGCAGCCAGGCTTTGGGGCTGGGGTTTGGCCGCCCCGATCCAGAGGATGCTGTAGGCAGCAGGAGGAGGGATGCTGAGCAGCGCGGCGTGGGGTAAAACCAGCAAGGCAGCGGAGTTTGCGGTGGGAATATCCCACGCTGTGCCGGGGATTTTTTCGCCCTTTGGTGGGATCGCATGCGATCCAGGAAGGAGCAAGGATGCTCGGGATCCCTGAGGAGCTCCAAGGCTGCTCCTTCCCATCCGAGTTGCTCACAAACCTTCCCGGCCAGGACCTTCCCGGCCAGGAGAGCTGCTCACACGGAGCATCGCAGGGGGGACAGGGCCAACTCCCCTTCCCAAATCCCTCGGGAGAGCAAGCGAGGGCGGGATGATAAACCTGTTAAACACAGACACCGGCTCAGCTAAAGGAGCTTATCCACCGCGGCAGCACCTCCATCCCGTGCCGGCTCCCGGGGTGCCCTGCCACGCCGGATACAGCACTTTGGGGTTCACAGCAGCACCCCTGAGAATCACCAACCCCGCAGCTCAGCGGGCTTTTAGATGCTAGATGAAAGCATCACCCACCACCGGAGACCAAATCACGACGCCGGTACCCGGCTGACCACAATCCAGCAGCTTCTGGACCTTCCTCTGGATAAATTAATTAGCGTGGTTTACAACGATGATGACACGATGACAACGGGGGAAGAAAAGTGCTGGGTGAAAAGCAAGGGAAGGATGAAATTAAGGTGAAAACCAGTTGTGTTTGGTGGGATAAGCAGGTCCTGGCGCAGCAGCTGCCCAGGAATTGTGGAGGGTTTCTCAACTGCCTGCAAACAGCAAGGTGGTGATTTTTTTTAAGGTTTGGCACGATGCTATTTCAGGGATTTTTTTATTTTCCACTGAGCCTGTGAAAAATTGGATTTGGTTGTTTGAAGCCCATCGTACCTCCATGAAATGCAGGAGATGCGTGATTTTAGCCTTCAGCCTCAGCAAGGGCTGCATCCTCGCACATCCTCGCCCAGCCTGCGGAGCTCTGATCGAAGACATTAATTCATCAGTGGCATGACCCAAAGCCCGGGCTCGACAAACACCCATCCCAGCGACTTCGGATGGGTTTTGGAGCAAGCCCGACTTCTCGGCGGAGCTCAATCCCTGTCCTCCCGGCAGCTGGAGCCCGTCCTTCTCCCCAGCCCAAACCTGCCTCGGAACGGGGCGAGTGCCAAACGGCTCGTGCCAAGTGTGTGCGGAAATCTGGGAGAGACAGCCTGCGCTCCCCCGCAGCCATCACGCGCTCCCCCACGAGCAGCAGAAGCAGGAGCCCCCCCCTCACACTTCTCCCCATGAGTTTGAGGGGGGGGGGGGGGGGGGGAGGGCAAGGCTGCTCCTGCGCTTTAAAGGGACCAATTTTGGGGGTGTTGCACACAGAAGAAAAAAAAAAAGTGGATGAGGAAGGGGTGAAGCCCCGCTGGAAGCGAGCAGGCGATAAAACTGCGCAAGGACAAGCACAAAAATCCCCTTGCCGGTGAACCACGCCGCACCCCACGCCCCCACGGGGCAGCACCCCCCTCTGCCTTCCATCCCATCCCTCCTCCCAGCAGCCGCTGCGACCCCAAAAAGCAGCAGAGCAAGGAACCAGAGGGGCAAAAACAGCGATAAAAGAGCCTGAAAAGCAAGAAAAATTCAACCCCCACCCTCATCCCTTTGCTCATTCCTCCCGCTTCTGCGCCGGCTGCGAACGCACGCGTATCCCGCTCCCGCATCCCGCTCCAGGCACTCCGAGAAATCACACTGAGAACTGACACAACTCGTGCTGAAAATAGTGCTTTTCCTGGGGCAAACCCCTTATTCCCAACCCAAAATGGGGCGACGGGCCAGCAGCAGGCGGTGCAGCCCCGTGGTCCTTGACAGCAGCACACGCAGCGCGTGCCGGCCTCGAGCATCCCGGCACCGACGCCTGGGATGGGGAGGCACAGCCGGCCCCGGGCAGCACTTTTTGGGGCATGGGGGTCCGTGGGGTGCTGGTGTTGGCCCGCCAGCCCTAATTACTATGGTAACAGCCTGCCCTGGCGCCTGGCTGTCCTCCCTCTGTCACTCCTTGGGTTTCAAAAGGAAAAGTGCTGCCTCGGAGGCTGCCGCTCGGAGGCCAAAGCACCGGGAGCTCGGTGGGCACATCCACATCTGCGGGGCCACTGGGTGGGAAGGCATTGCCCACCCTTGCAAAATTTGGGGGTTTATGGCGCTTTCCGCTCACAGCTGCTCTGGCACAGGGCAGCAAAGCAGCAGACTGGCTTGGGGATTAAAAGTAATAATAATAATAATAATAATAATAATAATAATAACAACAACAACAATAATAATTGAACTTCATCACCAGCTCGCAGTCATCTACCCATGGGAATCCCATCGGCTGCCCCGCTGCGATTGCCTGCTCCTGGTTTTGATAACTCCCGTGCTGTGAGCGGGCCAAAATTTCTCCGGTGGAAAAAGATCACCCCGGTGTGGTGAGGCAGCCCCGTGCCAGGCCCTGATGCACACCAGTTCTCTTCCCCCACCCGGGGCTGGCCGTGCCCGTGGCGTGGCCACTGAGCCCGGCGGGGCCGCTTCTTGCCTCCGCCAGCTGACGGCTGCAAGGAGCCCGGAGAAAATGCAATGAGCATCCTCAGCGCCGGAACATGCACCACTGGGAGCAAAGCTGGCAGCTCCCGGGGAGTTTGGGAGAGAGAATGGGCACGTGTAGGCACTGTGCTAATGGCAGGGGGACCTGCAGGTCCCCCCAAGCTGGGGATACCCCGTTTGAGAGGCGAGGCTGACTCCAGTCATCATCCAGGCGATGCTGAGACCACCAAACTCGTGTCGCAGGTGAGCAGCCAGCAACGCGCGGTGCCCGCGGCAGCAAGCAGCAGCCCCTGCTTCCTCTTGCAAGCAAATGCAAAGCTGAAATAGCCAAAAAAAAAGCACCAAAAACGGTGCCGAGGGAGCAGCATGGCCGATGCCCAGCCTCACGAGGCCGATGTAGGAGCTGGGGTGGGATGGGGCTGAGCTGTGGGCCCCCATAGCCCACAGCACGGGGGGAGAAAAGCCCCATTATAACCCCGGGAGCACCTCAAAACATTCTCCTGGAGAAAGGCTTCGCCCCGGGGCTTTCCTGGCAATAATTAATTGAGTCATATTTCAATCCAGCCAGCGGCCATATGGCAGAAAAGAGGATTAAAATCGCATGCTCCAGCTGCATTCAGGGAAATCCAGTTATAAGGAAAAAAAAATCCTCCGTGCCTGGCCCCAGCCTGCTGCCAGGGTACGTGCCGCCACCACCCACCCGGCCCCGGCCCCTTTCCCCTCTCCTGTGGGCTCACTGGTGGGCAATGGTCATTCGTAATTTGGGGGTCCAGAGGGAAACAGGGAATTAAATAACGTACTGGACCTGCAGCGACCCCCTGCCCTGCAGGCAGCAGGGATGGCAATGGCAGAAAATACGAGCTCCGGTCACCACCCTTTTGGGGTAGCACGCTTTAAGTTCATTAGTAACTCGTTAGTAATGGGTGGGGGGATCGCTGCGCTTCAAGATTTTCCGTAAATATAAATCCATTTGCCACCGAGGAGGCAAGAAGGCAAAAGTTTTTTGCTGGATTCCCCTCCTGCTGGGGGAAGCAAGCCCTGGACCGGCTTCCCCCGAGAGCATCTTCCCGGCCGAGTGGCGATTTTCCCAGGGTTACTTTACCCGAAGCGCTCGCCCCACAAAGCACCGCTGGGAAAAATAAGGATTTTGATGGAAATGATGGGGAGAGGGCCGCCGCCGTGGGGATGGCGGGGTGGGGTGCGGGGTGCCCCTCCACCTGTGTGGCTGGCACCCCCAAATCCATCCCCCAAAGCCAAGGTGGGGGCAGATCCATCTCAACGGAGGTTGCCACAGGGATTTGGGATTGGGAAAGTCTTACCCAGGGAGAAAGGGGAAAAAAAAAAAATGGAGAAAGAACAACCACTACGTCTCATTGATGGGCGGAAAAAGCCTTGCCTGGGCTGGCAAATCGGTTGATTAAGTCAGGATCAACCCCCCCCCCCCCCCCCCCCC
>JADKXX010011453.1:0-22340 GCA_017310255.1 Butorides virescens | reverse complement strand
CTTCTGGGCTGAATTCCTCCTCCTCCTCCTCCTGCAGCCTGAATCGGTCCCTGAGCATCGGGGATTAAAACCCACGAGCTGGTGTCAGCGGAGCGGGGGCATCGTGCGGCTCGGCGGGGACGGCACCGCCAGAGCCAAGGCAAACATCTCCTGCAGCAGCAGCTCTGCAGGGCCCTACCTGCGAGAGCAAGCAAAACACCAGAGAAAAAAAAAAAAAACCCACCATGTATTTTGGGATTTGTACAGAAAATGCTCCAGTTCCCGCTGCTGACCGATAACGCTCCATCGGACGACCTCGCTGGCCGTCTAAGGGCACCATGGGGGTGGCTGGGGGCTTTGCAAGACCCTCCTCAGCTCCAGGAGCGTCCCCCCGGGGCTCTGCCAGCCCTCTGCGAGCTGAGGCGGCGGCAGATTTAGCAAGCGGGCACAAAAAGCCCTTTCCAGGGCGATGCGCCTCCAGCAGCCTCGGCCAGACGCCGGCAAATTCTTTCCGAGCATCTGCTGCTCATTCCTACAATGTCAGCTTTGATTCCCCGGGACCCCGCGCCGCTGCCCTCCGCCGCGTTGCTTCTGCTCCGGCGCAAGCGCCGACATCAGGCACAAACACGCCCGGCTCCGAAAAGAGCCTGGATTGCAAGGAGAGCCCCCCCCGGAACGCCGTGGCGGGGTGGCACAGGTCACCCCGGGGCAGTTTTGCAAGGGGTTTTCCACCCTGAGAGCAAAGTCAGCTGGAAAAAAAAAAACAAAAACATTGGGAATGAGGACTCGGGCATGGATCAGCCTCCGCACTGGGAGATCCAAGTCTTCCAGCCGCGCTTGCCCTGCCATAGGGAGAAGAGCATTACAACTCCATAGGAAGTGATTGCAAATTCCTTATAGAATCATAGAATGTTTTGGGTTGGAAGGGACCACTAAAGGTCATCGAGTCCAACCCCCACGCTTTATACGCTTTATAATTCCAGGGCTATGCGGGGAAAATCCCTCCATCTCCCAGATTTTTCAGCCCGGGCTGCTGGAATACCGTCTCCCTCCCGGGTACCAAACGCCACGGGATAAATCCCGTCGCAAAGCTCTGCTGTAAAAAAAACATCACGCAACCAACCGGCTTGGAAAAGCAGCTCGGGCCGCGGCTGCTGACGCGGCGGGGGATTTATTCGGCACGGGGGCTCGCAAATACGGCCCCGGGGCAGGCGGAGGCTGGGCCCGGTTCAGACGGAGGTGCCGGAGCAGCGTGCCAGGCTCTCATAGGAAATATCAATTTGGATGCAATTCCAGGGTTGGGGATTTCACAGCGCTTCAACTTGCCGGCCGAGGTGGGGGTTTCTTCCAAAGCAGCAAGCGCGCAGCTTCTGTGCATGCGGAGCGAGGCTGGGTTGCATGGGCAGCATTCCTTCCCCCCCCCCCCCCCCCCCCCCTTAATTACATTAAAAAGAAGCGGCCAAGGCTCTGTGCCCGTGGTTTCGGGTCAGGTTTGTCCCCCCGTGGTACCCACCCGACCCCCACAGCGCCGCCGGCACAACCCAGCCGCAACCCCCAAACAAATCCAGCCCGTTTCTCCATCAAATCCATCCTCCCCTTGCCAAAACATCCTTTTTTCCCCCCAGAATTCTGCCCTATCAGCCACCTAACCCATTGCCAGGCTTTTATTCCAGCCCTCCCAAGCCACCACCAGGGCGAGGGAAGGGATTTGGGGTGAGGGAAGGGATTTGGGGTGAGGGAAGGGATGCGGGGTGAGGGAAGGGATTTGGGGCGAGGGAAGGGATGCGGGGTGAGGGAAGGGATTTGGGGCGAGGGAAGGGATGCGGGGTGAGGGAAGGGATTTGGGGCCAGGGAAGGGATGCGGGGTGAGGGAAGGGATGCGGGGCCAGGGAAGGGATGCGGGGTGAGGGAAGGGATTCGGGGCCAGGGAAGGGATTCGGGAGGGGATCCACACGTAGGCACCGGCCGTGCCGTCCCGCAGCGAGAGGCTGCCCCGAGTGCAGAGCGAGATGGGAAGATGAATTCACGGGGCAGGAATTTCTTGTTTTTAAGAGTTTAGAGTCGGTTTTACCCCACATCACAGGGCGCAGGTATGCGCGAGCTGTTATTACAAGTTTTAAGGCCGTCACTTAGCGCAGCCTCTACTAACCCAAAAGCTAGATTCATTCCTGCTTGCGGTCGCCCCGTAATTAAAATCGTCTCCAATTCTTCATGAACTCAACAGTTTCCTCCTAATGAAGAGAGGCAGATGAAAGAGACCTTCACTGGGAAAAAGGACTCGGTTATAAATATTACATTACTTCATCCGCCACAAAAAGCTATTTGGATGCTGGAAACTCAGCCTGGGCAGCCGGGGGCCAGCCCCAGCAGATGCCCCCGAGCGCTGGAGGTGTCCAAAAAGCCTCTGCAAGGAAGGTTCCCCCCCCCAAGCTCGCCTGTCTCCACCTCTACAACACTCCTCTTCCTCCTCCTCTTCCTCCCCTTTGGCTGCCGCAATGGGACAAGACCAATGGGTGCTGGGGACGCCCGCCGAGGATGCCCAGGGAGATGGATCCTGCCTGGCACGGGCTCCAGCGAGGAAGGGCCGGCGCCTGCTCTTCCTCTTCCCTCTCCTGCCTCTGAACCAGCCCCTTCCATTTGATTTCCTTCCGGAAAACTTTGCCCCGAGCCTTCGGGATTCGAGCAATATCTAAGAGCATCCAGTTGCATCAGACCGGGTTGGGGGGGGGGGACGGGGACACCACGCTGGGGGCCAGCACAGACACTCCACATCCCAATGGGGCACGTGGCTCCGGATCCTGTCCCCGCCGCGTTCCCGAGGGCTTTATGAACCGGCCCCTGGCATTGCCAGCACCAAGCCCAAAATTCCCCAGTGCCCAGGCGCAGCTCCCGGGACCGCAGGCATCACTCCAAAGGGATGCACGTGGACATGAAGCAGCGCCTTCGCCCCCCCCCCCCAAACCCCATGGGCAGGCTGCAGCCCACACTCCCAGCAGCATCCCTAAATCCCTTGGGATTTGGCCCCAGGCCTAGGATCTGCTCTCTGGACCACAAAGCAGCCATGAGGGCCACTGTCACCATCCCATGTCCCCACACCCGCATTTCCAAACCGTGGACATCCCTATTTAATAACACCCCCCCCCCCCCCCACATCCCCCACCCCTGGAAAAACCCCCCCCTCCCCGGGGAAAGCACCCGCAGTGATTTATGGACATGGGGGGGGGGGGAAATACAGATGCGAAGCGCTCTGCAGAGCCGAAAGCCCAAAACCCAGCTCCATTTTATGCCGAAACGCACAAAACCGCGCCTGGGCCATCCAAAGCCCCCGCTGCCGCCGCAGCGTCCTCGCCTCCAGCTCCAGATCCGGCAAAACAAAGCCAAACCAAGTTATTTTTTTTTTTTTTTAAAATCCTGGAGCGGGCAGAGAGGGGATTTGTCTTCCCCCGGCAGCGCCGTTCTCCGATTCTCCGGCTGGGAGAGCCCCTCGAAGCCACGCCGAAGCCTCCATAAACCTCCCTGCCCCAGCAGCAACGGGGAAAAGCTTTTTATTTTTTTGGGGTTGAAAAATATCCTAAGCCTGCTTTTGAGACAAGAAAAAAAAAAACCAAAACAAGAAGCATAAAACTCAATTAACAAGCAGGCAGATATTTTAACCACCGCCATCACTTGTGTACTCCATCTGGAGTCCAAAGGCTGCTTTTTTTCGGGTTTTTTTTTTTTTTAGCAGGAGGGAGCTGACATCATCTTAATTTGAAATTCACATTTATTTTTACATCTGGTCTGAATTAATCTTTTTCAGCGTACTGACTTTCATGTAATGGAATAATTGCTTACAGACTCGGGGTTTAAAGAGCCTGAATAAACCCAGTTTAAAAAAAGAAACCCCTCTCCAAAACGATAGTAAAAAGCCAGTACCTCCAACCAAACCCCAATACGCCTTCGGGACTGGGAGTTTTAACCGAAACAACATCGCTTTTAAGCAAGAGAGCTTGAATTAATCCCCGCTCTATCCAAGAATCAGAGTGAGCCCCGTGGAAAAACACCGACACAAACCAGCCCCGGGAATTGGGCAGAGCAACAAAGCTCTGCGTGCCCAGCTCCGCCAGCGCCACGCCGAAGCATCTCTGGAAAAGCAGAGTTTGGCTTGGAGGGAAAAAAAAAAAAAATCCTCATGACCGGGAACGCATTGTCCATGAGCAGAAAAAAAAAAAAAAAAAAAATTAAGGAAGCTGATTCAGGACTGCAAAGGTTACGGGGGGCCGGGGGCCGAGGAGCGGGGCCGGGCACCGCCTTACGCCCACGTGTGAGTCAAAGAAAGGACACGGGGACACCAAGCGTGGTCCTGGGAAACCTCAGCTCCCTCCTGGGAAACCTCAGCCCCGATTTCCTCGCTGCCACGAGGGCACGATGTCAGTCAAAGCCCAGCTTAAGAGCTGCATGGGTTTATCCTTGCCGCTTCCAGAACCTGGCGGGGATTCGCATGTCCGGTGGGAAACAGGGAGAAGACCATTAGTGGCACATCAGCCCACCCACCGAGCCACGGCACCCCCACGGCCAACTCATGGGTGGGGGCACCCATGGGTGAGTGGGGCCCATGGGCAAGCACAACCCACAGCCGAGAGGACCATGGGTGAGGGGACCCATGGAAAAGAGGACTCACAAGAGAACCCATGGGTGAGGGGACCCACTGGTGAGTGTGGCCCATGGGTGATGGGACCCATGGGTGAGTGTGACCCACAGGCGAAGGGATGCATGGGCACATGTGACCCAGGGGCAAGGGGTCCTGTGGGTGAGCGTAACCCATGGGAAGCGTTATCCACTGGTGATGGGACCCATGGGCAAGGTGACCCACAGGTGAGTGTCACCCATGGGTAAGGGGACCCGTGGGTGAGCGTAACCCACGGGCAAGTGTTATCCACTGGTGATGGGACCCATGGGCAAGGCGACCCACAGGTGAGTGTTACCCATGGGTAAGGGGACCCACTGGCGAGGGGACCTGTGGGTGAGTGTGACCCACAGATGAGGGGACCCAGGGGCAAAAGGACCCATGGGTGAGGGTGACCCAGGGGCAAGGGTAACCCAGGGGCGAGGGGACCTGTGGGCAAGTGTGACCACGAGCAAGGGGACCCATGGGTGAGTGTGACCCAGGGATGAGTGGACCCACTGGCAAGGGGACCTGTGGGCGAGTGTCTGTGGGTTAGCATGACCCACAGGTGAGGGGACCTAGGGGTGAGGGTGACCCAGGGGTGAGGGTGACCCAGGGGTGAGGGGACCTGTAGGCGAGTGTGACCCACGAGCAAGGGGGCCCACGGGTGAGGAGACCCACAGGTGAGTGACCCACGAGCAAGGGGTCCCACAGGCAAGGGGACTTGTGGGCAAGCGTGACACACAAGCAAGAGGTCCCACAGGTCAGGGGACCCGTGGGCGAGCATGACCCCAGGGGTGAGGGGTCCCGCAGACGCGGCGACCTGTGGGCGAGCGTGACCCACAAGCAAGGGGTCCCAGGGGAGAGGGGACCTGTGGGCGAGTGTGACCCACGAGCAAGGGGTCCCAGGGGAGAGGGGCCCCGCGGGCGAGTGTGACCCACAAGCAAGGGGCCCCACAGACAAGGCGACCCATGGGCAAGTGTGACCTACAAGCAAGGGGTCCCAGGGGAGAGGGGACCCGTGGGCGAGGGTGACTCACGAGCAAGGGGGTCCCGCAGACAAGGCGACCCGTGGGCAAGTGTGACCCACGAGCAGGGGGTCCCAGGGGAGAGGGGACCCGTGGGCAAGTGTGACCCACAAGCAAGCGGTCCCAGGGGAGAGGGGACCCGTGGGCGAGCATGACCCACGAGCAAGGGGCCCCACAGGCAGGTGTGACCCACAAGCAAGGGGCCCCACAGACAAGGCGACCCGTGGGCAAGCGTGACCTACAAGCAAGAGGTCCCAGGGGAGAGGGGACCCGTGGGCGAGCGTGACCCATGAGCAAGGGGTCCCAGGGGAGAGGGGACCATGGGCAAGTGTGACCCACAAGCAAGAGGTCCCAGGGGAGAGGGGACCCGTGGGCGAGCGTGACTCACGAGCAAGGGGTCTCGCAGACAGGGCGACCCGTGGGCGAGCGCGGCCCCCGGGGTGGGCAGAGCCCGCGGGCGCGGCGGGGCCGTGGCGGGGCCGTGGCGGGGCCGTGGCGGGGGCGGGCGGCGGTCCGGCCGCTGTTCGCCTCCCGCTGGCGGCGGGCGGGCGGAGGAAATGGCTCGCATTCCTGCAGCCGGAGCCTCTCGCACTTCTCCGGCACCAACTCAGCCCCCGAGCGCAACAAGCAGCCGCGCCGCCCCCGCCCCGCTCCCCGCCGGGCCCACCCGCGGCAGCCCCGGCCGCGCCGGGCGAGCGCCGGCTCCCCCCCGGGCTGAGCCCAGCTGAGCCGGGCCGGGCTAAGCCGGGCCGGGCTAAGCCGGGCCGGGAGCGCGGTGCGGAGCGGCGAGCGCGCACCTACCTGCGGCTCCCGGGACCGCGCTGCCTGCCGAGCCCCGCCGTGCCGAGCCGAGCCGTGCCGAGCCGAGCCTAGCGGAGCCGTGCCCAGCCCAGCCCAGCCCAGCCCAGCCCGCCGCCCCCGCCCCTTCCCGGGCCGCACCGCCCCGAGCGGCACCGGCGCCGCCTCCCGCCTGAGCGCGGTCCCCGGGACGGCCGGGGGGGGGGGGGGAACCGGGCAGCCCCGGGGCGGGGAGCCGAGCAGCTCCGGAGGGACCCGAGCACCGGCCCGGTCCCGGCGGGGGAACCCGAGCATTTCCCCCGCAGGAGGCGTGGGAAGTCGGGCATCCCCCCCGTCCCCCCGTGCCGGGGGTCCCGTGGTCCCTCGGGGGGGCACGAACCGGCCCAGGGAGCCGAGCACCCCCTGGGGAGGGCACAGGAGCATTGCCCGGGGGGGGGGGACCCAAGCCTCCCCGGAGAACATGCCGTCCCCATATACCCACCCGAACATGCCCAGGGAGGGGGGCTGAGCATCCTCCCGGGGGGACCGGGGCGTCTCTCATGTCCCCCCCCTGGGCACCCAAGCACCCCTGGAGAGGGGAGCCCAAGCCCCCCCTGCACCCAGCCCAGTATCCCCAGCCCTGGCCGTGCCGCTCAGGAGTCGGGTTGAGGCAGGAGCAGAATTAGGGCCAAATCCTGTTCCCTTTAAAGCCTCCACTGATTTCCCGGCAGCTGGGTCAAAGCTGAGTTGGGCTCATCCCTGTGATGGCCAGTGGCCACTCCGTGCACAGATTGGACCCAGCGCCCACCCAGGCCCCTCTCCACGGACGACCCAGGACGGGAATAGCAGCAGCGGCGGCGGCAGCAGCGGCGGCGGCAGCACCATAAATTAGCAGCAAAGCATCTCCGAGCCGCTCCTTCTTCAGAAGTGCCATCTGGTGAGATTGTTTTTGGAGTAGTTATTTATTCCTCACTTTTAAGTGTCTATAGGCATTTTTTGGGATGACCTGTGAGGCCGGCTCTGCCCCCGCAGTCTCTACGAGGCTCCGGGAGAGAACAGCCGCTTGTTCCCAGACCTAAATAAAGAGCAGCTCTGCTGCAAACACCCTGACGCTCCTTTCTGAAATCTGTTTGCAGCTCAACAGATCGTGCTGGGTAATTACATTATGCGAGTGCGCGGTACCGGCACTGGGAATCCAACGCGCTGCTCTCCTCATGGAAAAAAACAGCCTGGATTTCGGCAGAGCCGGAGCTGGAAAACCCTTGGCTTTGGGCTTGCCCTCGTGCTCTTATCCATGCCATGGGAAATTCGGGGAGCGTTTCCACTCGCTCCTGCTTGTATCGTGCCAAGCCCCCACGAAGCCACCCGTGCCGGATGCCACCGCAGCCAAGGGCACGGGCAGCGTCGTGGCTGAGCAGGGACCCCCACCCCAGCCAGAAATGTCTTTTTCTTTTTTTTTTCCCCCCCAAATTCCGTCTGGAAACACCCCTCCCGCAGATAACCCAGGGCGACAGCCAGGTAGGGGCCGGGCACGTGGCGGAGCTGCCGTTCAGCTCATTGCTTCCAACTTGTCAAACATTTTAGGGGTCGGGGAGGGCGCAAGCGGGACACGGCCCCATCGCTTTGTGTGTCGCTGAGGATGAGTTGATCCTGCCCAGCGTGGCCTGCGCGGCCCCTGCCCCGTCGCTCGCGTCCCCCCCCCGGCCTCCCAGAATACAGAAATCCAGTAACACAGAGCCTGCCGTGCCGCAGAGGCTAAATAAAGCAGCAGGAAGAGCTCTTGAATACCAGCAAGGCGATATATAAACACGTACGTGGATGGCACGTACGCTAACGCTGTTGCATAGCCTAAGAGAAATGCCGTGTCTCGTACCGACGGGAGATGCTCTCGTGGCCGGAGGAAAGTCTCCGGGAAAAGCCACGCTCGGTATGAGCCGCCCCAGGCTCCGACGTGGGGAGAGCTCGGAAAGCTGGACCTCAGCCAGTGTCCGGTCTGCCTCTCCTCTTTGTGACAGAGGAAAAGCCCGAAGAATCCGGCGACATTTCTCTTTAACAATTCTGGAATTAATCTCGCTCAAAATCCCAAGAAGCGGAAACACAGATGGAAAAAATGTAATAAATGGAACAGCTTTTTTTTTTTTTTTTTTTTTTTTTTTTGGACAAGGTTTAACTGAGCTAATTGCATCGCTAGGCGTAGCTCAGGGAAAAAAAAAAAAAAAAAAAGGTGTTGTGGTTATGACTGTAAATACCATTCCCATAAAATATACAGATTTTTCTCGCACTAGACATATTTATATTAAGAGGACGGGAAATAGCAGCTGTTCGCTGTGATCCTGCGTTATCACCAGCCCAGTATCTTCCAGCCCAGTGCTTCAATAACCGCATTGTTACTGGTGGGGATGGTCACACGAGCGAGCCAGCTCCCTTATCGCCTACCTCGTTTCCCCATGATTTTGCTAATGGGATACCGACTATAAACAGAGCAACAGAGTAACGACCAAATCCAGCCTGGGCTCAGCACCCCGCTCCCTTTCCCAGGGGGCCGATCCCGTTCACGGGGATCGTTTGCAAATCTGTGCTCGCTGTGGCTGGTGCTCAGCATCCACCCGGCTGAATTTTAGGGATGTCCCGCTTGGAAAATTTACCACGGGGACCTCGGTGTCTGCCCGCGATGCTCGGCTGCGGGGAGGGCAGCCAGTGAGCCTCGTGGGGTGCATTTGGGGACAGGGGTGTCACCATTGCTCGATGACACCCGGCATGGCATCAGGGCCCCGGCTCTGGCTGCAGCTGAGGTTTAGAAATTCTTCCCCAAACCAGATAGGAAAACAAATCCCAGCTACTGTGAACGGGCCGTGCTGGGGCTCCGGATGGTTTCTCAGCCCATAAGGGGAAGAAAATAAATAAAGAAACCTCGGGGCAGAGCCACAACAGCCGGCGCGTTGCTATAAACTCCAGCGAGGAGCTGGACCTTGCTCTGTTCCTTGCATTTCACGGGGGATTTCCAAGGAAGCTCTGCCTTCCCTCCCCATCCAGGCTGGGGTGGGCGCGTGTGTGTCCCCCCCCCGGCACGGGAGCAATGGGGACGGAGGGACCCGAGCCACGTGCCGGGGAGAAGACGATTCCTCCGGTCGAACCCCCGGTGTTTGCTGGGCCCTTAGGAAAACGCTGTCTGGTTTTGTGCCAGAAAACCCCACTTCTCGGAGTCGTAACCGAGCCTACATTTTAATTGGGTTGATGGTTAAGTGCCTGGGCACGCATCAGGACCCCTCCTCAGGGTTTTTGCCCCGATGCTGCCCCACTCTGGCTCTACCCACCTGGGGCGGTGACACCCCCCCCCCCCCCCCGACAGCCCTGACTCCATCCAGCCCAGTCCATCCCAGTTGAACCACCAGTGAGCTGGGAAAGCTGGGATCCAGCGTGCGGCAGCCAGCACTGGGTGGTGCCAAGCATCCCCAGCTGGCCCCAGGGAAAGGGGGAGCTTCCCAGGGGGTGGCCTGGGGACACCCCAGCTTGGTGCCAGGGGAGAAACCAGACCCACCAGTGCCCGAGCGGTGGCTGGGAGTGGGATGACCCACGAGCATGCCGGGTGGTGGCATGCAGCCATCGGTGTTGGGGCAAGGAATGCCAGAAATGCAGAACCAGCCCCGGCGTCCCGGCCATCCCACGCCCCGGGGACCGGGGGATGCTGGCAGAGGGGGTCCTGCCAACAGGTTTTGGCTGGGGGGGGGTGTGTGTTAATATGTTTAACTGGAACCCCAAATCTCCCTCGCTATTTACCCTGCTATCCTCTCCCTTTGCCTGGAGGATGAAAATAAAAAGGGGTTTCATGAGATCTAAGTTGAACAGTGCTGGAAAAGGAGAAAATCCAGCCTGGATACACATGGATGGGAAACATCAAGAAAATCTAAGCGTGCATCCCGGCGGGGAGGCATCCCCCGGCCCCCCCTGCTCCGGTTGCCTCTCCGCCAGTAGTGCTGATACGGTACATTCTGCTAATCTTCCCCGCAGTATTTACAGCTGCCTATAACCCAGCATCCTCTTTAACGTCGAGTCGCAGCAGCCAGACGCGATTAGAGCCTGTGAGATTCCTCAGGATGAGCGGGATGGAAAGGCGGGATCGCCTCTCCCCGCCGAACCCCCAGCTCCTCACCCAGCCCAGGACCTCGAGCTGGGTTTTATTACCAAGTTATTGATAAACCTGGGGCAAGATGGGCAGGGACGTGCCGCGGGGCAGGTCGGGCTCTGCTGCAGCCCCCCCGGCCCATTGCACGGTGAAACACAGGCTGCGCTCGGCATCTCTGCAACCCCCTGGTAGAAGAGCCCGTGCCCCTGGTCCTGTGCCCACTCCCCCATCCGTTCCCTTTTCTGGGGCTCTAGAGGGGTTTTTTGGGGCTCTGGGCCTGGGGGTTATTCCAGGGGTTGCTCTCAGCCTGCCCAAGCTGCTGAAAAGCCCGTGGAAATGTGTTATAAAGCAGCAGCCAGCGGGGAGGGGCAGATGGGGAGGAAGGCTCACAGAAGCGGGGGAATATTTTTAGGCTGTCCATGTGCCGTCAGAGCCGCCTGGCTGACTTCAGTCACATCTGACAGAGGGGCAGACGTCTCAGGGCTTCTCCTGTCCCCCAAAACAGGAGAGAAACCCCAGCGAGGGCCCCCCCAGGGGGGCCACCAGCAGCCCCAATGCTATGAGACATCAGAGAATCCACACCAGTGCGGTGGGGTGGGGAGGAAAACGGCTCTGTGAATCTCTCTGCCAACCCGATCCGGGTGCAGAGGGAAGGGGAAAGCATCGCTCCGGGATAAAGCCGGGATAAGGGCCCAGCACCGAGCTGCGGCGACATCAGGATGGAATTGCGCATGAGGGGTCATGGACCAGCATCCCATTCACACTGGGGGAACTGGAGATGCTCCAACGTGTTTCCTCTGCCGGAGCGACTCCAGTTGCACGCTCGTACCCTGAACCGGTTGGATTAGGTTCTCGCCATAAATAGATTTAAATAAATAGATTTAAACCGGCCACAATGGAGGAGGACACGAAAGGCTCCGTTGCGTGGGGCAGCGGGGGCTCAGCATCACCTCCACCCCCGGCGCCGTGCCCCGGGGGCTGCCCTGGCTCGCCGGGGAGATGCTTTTCTTTGCACACCATGGATTAAACCAACCCCCAGCCGCCGGTCGCCAGCGCGGGTTTCAGGCGTGGGTTGCAAGGTGGGTGGGTGCTGTTTGTAGCCCCAGGGAGGGTGGGCAGCCGGGGGTGCAGGCGGGCACCTCTTTCCCCGGGGGAAGCAGCACTCTGGCCTCACGCTTTGTAAATAGGCGGGATTGCAGTGGGGAAAAACCAGCCCAGGGCACTCATGTCCCCCCCCCTGCCAGCCCCAGGGGAGCCCAGGGTGGCGAGGAGCTTGGCCGTGGCCCGATGTATCCGTCACCCCCCTATCAATGATTTACCACCGCTCTATGAAGCGCTGTTTGTGCCGCCGGGGCTTCCAGCGGCCCCAGCCAAGGTCAGCGCTACGCTCGGGGGGGGGGGACGGACGGACAGACAGACGCCAAGGGGAAGAGGGGCTGGAAGCCCGTACGGTGCCGGTGGGCACAAGGCAGGGGCAAAGCAGAGCCCCGTCCCGTGCAATGGGCTCATCCTGAGCATCCCCCCTCCCTCTGTGCCCGGGTACCCCCGGGGCAGCTGGGGACATCCGCCTAACCCCGCTCTTACACCCCGAGGGGTTGCGGGGCCGGTGCAAACAACCCTCGTGGGAGCTCAGCTTCACGGGGAGGATGAAAACCCCCTCTGGAGACAGCGGCTGCCAGAGCCGGTGCTGGGAACCGCTCCCCGCCGGGGTCACCGACCCAGCGGCCACCACAGCCGAAAACCGCCCCTGCGAGCGCCAGCGGCCACGAGGGTGTTGGGGTGCTGGGGTGCTGGGGCGTTGGGGTGTTGGGGTGCTGGGGTGTTGGGGTGCTGGGGTGCTGGGGTGTTGGGGTTGGACCGCAGCAGGCACCGTGCACGAGGGGTTCCAAAGGTGCTGGCGGCGCAGGGCAGGATTTGTGCCGTGGCCCTGCTGTTTGAAGCAGCGGCGGCATCCTTTAACTGCCTGACCGAATGCAAATTGATTTTTCAGAAAGGGACTGAGCAGGCCTCCATGAGGATCCATAGCCTGGCTAATATTTATCTAATGGGCTCTCACAAAGAGCTCGTTAATGCCTTTGTATTTAATTAATGGCAGGCAGGATCCAGCCTGCTGCAGCCCAGCTCCCCGGGCGCGTTGCTGGGGTCCCTGCAGCCCCACGCCGGTGCACCAGCACCCATAGGGGAGGCTGGAGGAAGGGGGGGGGCACCGTGTCTGCCCTCCCCCCCCACCAGGAAAGGCTTGGAACCCCACAGCTTTAGGCACTGACTGCAAATATCTCACCCCTGTTGCAGCAAACGCTTCATTTCTCTATTTATTTACTTATTTGGCTGTGAATTAATATCAGAGGCTGGAGGGAGCGTACATATATATATGTACACACACACGTATATATAAAGGGCCAGGGTTTAGTGGTGGGATGGCAGGGTTAGGGTTGGACTTGATGATCTTAAAGGGCTTTTCCAACCTAAACCATTCTGTGATTCGCCGATTCTAAAGCCCAGGGAATTCAGCATTTCCCCAGTGCCTGTGGCTGCCATCTCCCCCGCCGATGCCCGCATCGCTCTCTTTTGCAGGCAGCTCGTACCAGCGTGCCCAGTCTTGTTCAACTTGTTCATCAAGGACCTGGGTGAGGGGGCAGAGCGTGCCCTCAGCCAGTTCGCTGGTGACACCAAACTGGGAGGAGTGGCGGATCCATGGGGAGGCTGCGCTGCCATTCAGCGGGACCTGGGCAGGCTGGAGAGTTGGGTGGAGAGGAACCTGATGGAGTTCAACAAGGGCAAGTGTAGGGTGCTGCCCCTGGGGAGGTGGAACCCCACGCACCAGTACAGGCTGGGGGCTGACCTGCTGGGAAGCAGCTCTGCCCAGAGGGACCTGGGAGTCCTGGTGGACGACAAGCTGACCATGAGCCAGCAGGGTGCCCTGGTTGCCCAGAAGGCCAATGGCATCCTGGGCTGCATTAAGAGGAGCGTGGCCAGCAGGGCGAGGGAGGTTCTCCTCCCCCTCTGCTCTGCCCTGGGGAGACCCCACCTGGAGCACTGGGTCCAGTTCTGGGCTCCCCAGTTCAAGAAAGATGAGGAACTCCTGGAGAGAGTCCAGAGGAGGGCAACAAGGATGATGGGGGGACTGGAGCATCTCCCCTAGGAGGAAAGGCTGAGGGAGCTGGGCTTGTTCAGCCTGGAGAAGAGAAGGCTGAGAGGGGACCTCATCAACACCTACAAATATCTCAAGGGTGGACATTATGAGAACGGAGCCAGACTCTTTGCAGTGGTGCCCAGTGCCAGGACAAGGGGCAATGGGCACAAACTGAAGCAGAAGAGGTTCCAGGTGAACGTGAGGAAGAACTTGTTGACTTTGAGGGTGCCCAAGCCCTGGCCCAGGCTGCCCAGGGGGGCTGTGGAGTCTCCTTCTCTGGAGATATTCAACCCCCGCCTGGACGCTGTCCTGTGCCCCCTGCTCTGGGTGAGCCTGCTTGGGCAGGGGGGTTGGGCTGGATGATCTCCCGAGGTCCCTTCCAACCCTTGCCATTCTGTGATTCTGCGATTTTGTGATTCTGTGATCCCCGCCACCACGAGCTGATCTCTCCCAGCCCGCGGGCTCCCCAAGCCCCCAGCTTTGGGACACCCCCCTCTCCAGCTCAAGGGGTGCAAGGGGGGGAAGCACCCATCGGAGGCGAGTGGGGCGGCCAGGGTGCTGCTTTGGGTGCCACCTCGCTCATTCAATCACCGGCTGCCAAATTTCTCGGCGTGACGCTGCCACCGGCGCCAAGGCAGAGGGTGCCTGAGATGGGAGCCGCCCTCCCAGCACCCGCTTGCCCTCCTTCCCTTCTACTGCAGCGCCGGCTTTGTTTTGGTTTTCCAAGGCAATTTTCGGTGGAAACATTTCCCAGACACGCCATTTCCCCGGGAAGCGGCAGCTGTGCAGCCTCCGGCCGGCTGCGGCTTTCCCCTTGCCAGCTCGCCCATGCGACTCCCAATTAATCGCACAAAGAAAAAAACATATTTAAACGGTGACTCAGGCGCAGGCACGGCCCCCCCCCCCCCCCGGCAAAATCAGCAAGCCCAGCTTTCCTTCCAGGGCGGTTGTTCTGCCCCAAAGAGCACGTACCCCTCGGGAAGGCAGGGAAGCCCCCCCCGCCCCACCCAGCCCTGCCTCTCAGAGCACCCCCAGGATTTAAACTTTGGGGGGGGGGGAAAATTGGCCCTGAAATGACATTATCGCCCCTCGCCGCTGGGATGCGCGGGGTACCCGGATCGGGGGGGCACCGAAGCCGGGTTGGGCTCGGGGATGTGGTGGGGAGCAGCCTGCTCGGGGAGGACCAGATGGTTTCCATCCCGGATTCCTCCGGCGTGGGCTGACGGGGATGGGGGGCCCCAGGGTTAACGCGGTGCCCAGCCCACCCACTGCTGGGTGCTGCGGGTGCCCTGGCACCCCACGGATGGAGGAGCGGACCTAATGCTGACCCCAGCCGGGTCCCTACACCTCCAGGAAGGAGTTTGCTTCGTTTTCAGGCTCCTAAAAGTCCCTCCCTGGGGTCCCCGGTCGCCCCTGGGCTGGAGGAGGCTGGGGTGCTCGGCGGGAGCCGGGGCTCTGGTTTCATTAAAGGGAGGGAAAGAGCCGGCTCACCCTTCCCCGAGGCTGCATCTCAGAGCCAGCCTGGAGGAACAACAGCTTTGGGGACCCAGCTGGGCCACCCCAAAAATGCCCCAGCCCCTCGCCACCCCAGCAGCCCCCCTATGCCTTTTTTTGGGGTCCCACCCCAACAGCGGGTGCTGCCACCCTGGGCAGGGCGTTACGGGTGCAAGCCCCCATCAGCAAACCCCTGATCCTCTCTCACACGTGCGCACATTTCCATGACACCCTAAAAATCCCCCGGGAGGTTTTGGGGCTGGGGGTTCCCACCGTAAACACCCCGTGGCAGCAGCAGGAGCCGGCACCGTGCCGCTGGCCCGGGCGCTCTCCACTTTGCAAAGCCAAGCTGTTTATGAGCTGTATGAGCACAATAAAGCAAAAGCAGCTGTGGCTGCTACCTCTTTTTATATGATTTTTTTTCTTTTTTTTTTCTCCTTTTTCCCCCCCCCCCCCCATCCTCTGAATTTTTATGATCCAGATAGAAAGCCCTGGGAAATACGGGTTTACAGTAGAGCGCTGACACCCGTTAATGCACGGGTATGAAATGGCATTTATTTCCAATGACTTTTTTTTTATTTTCCCTAAGAAAATACTAAAAATAAAGTGCCTGGAAGCTGGTGATGGGCAGCGGGGGAGAAATCCCAGGTGGTTTTTGTTCGGCCCGTGTTTGCACAACGCCGCCCCGTGCCAACCCTTACCCAAACAAAGGCGAAGGGGTGAAGGATGCTGCGGGAATCCCAGGAAAGGACTGGGAAATGGCACCGTCACCCTCCCTGGAACCCTGCTTTCAGCACCGTTGCCGGATGCGATTGCTTTGGCAGCACTTGCTGTGTTTAGGATTAGGGTATTTTGGTTCTTTTTGGCTTTTGGAGTAGCGCTTCACTTCGGAGCTGTGAGCAGGAGGGGGAAAGTTTAATAGCAGAGCATGGCCAGCCAGCATGGGATAGCCCTGCCGCGCCGGGACGGGGGTGGCCATGGCTAAAGCCACATCCCTGGGGCCAGGGACACCCTGGGGGAGAAACAGGAGGGGGTTTGCTCCCACCAAGCACCAGCGAGCCGGGCCAGGGGCCGTGGCCGGGCAGGGGAGAGCATGCTGGAATACAGAGAGATTTTTTCAAAGCATAACAAAACCCCAGGATTAAGCTGATTTCCCCCGTCCTTCGCACCCCAGGCTGTGGCAAAGCTGCTGTTTGCTCCCGCAGCGCTGCTTGACCCCGGGGCTGGGTGGCTGCCAGTGGCACCACGGGGACCCGGGCACCCCGGCCGGGCCACCGGCTCTGCCCCCAGGACGTGCCCTCTTGCAGCTGTGGAATATCGGAGCTTTTCTAACTCAGCTGAGCAGGCTCCTAAAAAAAAAACCCCAACCCAACCAACCAGCCCGGGTTGTGGGTGCAAACCCCCAGCGCTTGCCCTCCACCACCCCGGCGCTGTCCCCTCCAGCGTGGGGCAGAGGGACCGGGGTCCTCCTGTGTTATCCCACCCAGTAACCCCCACCCCACGCTCCCCATCCTGCTCCAAAGCAGAGCGCCGGTGGCACGGGTGCCTCCTTCCTCTCCAGCCAGGCTCGTCTCTGGCCCAGGGCACGCGTTTTGCACCTTTTTGCACCCTCCCCTGGGTAAATACAGCCCTTAGACCCCTCGCTCTCAAGGGGTTCATCCCTTTCGGTGCTTTACAGGAGAAGGGGTGCCCCCAAGCAGAGCCGTCCCAGCCAGCTGAGCCCCCCAGACCATCTCCCCCCATGATTTACCCCCCTCCTGCCATTACATTTGGCAATTCCCCTGATTTACTCCGACCCTTCAGCACACACTTGTGGCTGGCCGAGCGGCTCTTTTTAGGTCGCCGGTGATTAGAGAGGTGCTGCATTGCCCCGTCACCGAATTAGTAATGGGAACTCTGTGCTGACCCGGCACTTTGCAGCCACAGAGCCGAAGCGGCCGTCAGTGGGAAGCTTTGCATTCCCATGGCCAGGGCATCCCAGCCCCCTGGCATCGGGCAGTGCCGGCCGGAGAGGAGCAACTTGCCCCCGGGAAGGCTGGAGGTGGGTGGGAGCATCCCACAGCATCCCGCAGCATCCCGCAGCATCCCACAGCATCCCACAGCATCCCACAGCATCCCGCAGCATCCCACAGCATCCCGCAGCATCCCGTAGCATCCCGCAGCATCCCACAGCATCCCCACAGCATCCCACAGCATCCCACAGCATCCCACAGCATCCCGCAACATCCCACAGCATCCCACAGCATCCCGCAGCATCCCGCAGCATCCTGCAGCATCCCACAGCATCCCACAGCATCCCGCAGCCCAGGCTGCACCTTGCGGCCACGTTTTCTGAAGCAGCATCTCCTTTGGTCGGTGGTTTAGGCTGGCCTGTGCTAGCTTCATCGGATAGCCACGGATTCCCCACAGCGGGGTCCAGCTCCCCCCCCCCCCCCCGCATCATTTTTGGGACCCTCACCCCTTGGCTCGGCCCCGGGGCTGTAGGGTGGATGGCTGTCCCACGCACAGCCCCTCTCCACAGCTCTGCCTTCCCCACCCTTTTCCATGATTAACCTTGGAGAACCAGGGCAGGGTTTAGGTTGGACATCAGGAAAAACTTCCCCAAAAGGGCTGTCAGGCTCTGGAATGGGCTGCCCAGGGAAGGGGTCGAGTCCCCATCCCTGGGGGGATTTAAAAGAAGGATGGATGAGGTGCTGAGGGCCAGGGTTTAGTGGTGGGATGGCAGTGTTGGGTTAATGGTTGGCCTCGATGATCTTAAAGGGCTTTTCCAACCAAAGTGATTCTGTGATTCTATGGAAAGGGAAGGATTTGGCCTGTGAGAGCGGGGCACGATGGCTCTACCCTGCACCACCGTGCTCCAGCCAGCCAGGAGGTCCCCAGGGCTACCCTGATGCCAGCCACTCTGGCTCACCAGCCACAAACCGAAAAGCCCCCCCCCAAAGAAAACTAAAAAAAATGAGAAAGCCCCAAATGATACACGCTCCCCGTGTAAGGGAACAGCAGCAGCATCCCCTGGAGCAGCCGGGACCCCCGGCGCCTGGCACAGGCTGCACCCCCGGGCTGTCCCCGGGGCGAAGGGTGGCTGCCTCTCCCCGCCACCCCCTTGCCCGACCAGCCAGGCCGGTGGGGACGCGCCAGTGCCGGGAGCCTGGGGACGTCCCTGGAGGGGGCTGGCCGGGCTCCATCAGAGCCCTCGGGCCAGTTTTCAGGTTTAAAGAAGAGTTTTTCATGATGGTACCAGTGCAGGGGACTGTCCCTCTGGTGGTGGCACCCTCAGCCACTGCACCCAGCCCAGGGGGGAGCAGCCCTGGACTGCCACGGGGATTTTCCCTTTTTTCCAGCATGGCCAAGAAGCGCTCTGTCCCATGGCAGGGATTTTCTCAGCTCTCCAGGGGTATGGGACGCTGCTGCAGGCATGCACCGTCCCTGCCGGTGATCCTAGCAGGTGATCAGATAAACAAGGTGGAGAAAAAAATGCTTATGGTCTATTTTTCCAAGAGTAAATCCCTATTTTTCAGGTATAACCAGGCCAGTTTCCAAGGCAGGAAAGGCCATTTCCATTTCTCCAGCACCGAGCTCAGCAAGCAACCCTACCTGTGGAGCAGGATCGGATGCTTTATCACCTTCCCCTGTTTGTGTTTATGACAGGGCTGGATCTTAAGCTGTTGCATGAAAAATACCAGGCCTGCCCTCCTTTGCGTTGGGCTTCACACCCAGCCTAAGCCGATACCGCCCCTCCTCCTGCCCCTCTCCGGCAGACACCCCAATTTCCCTCCGCAGCGATTGCTCCAAGCCCTCCTCCCTGCAGCCGGGCTTCGTGGCCCCCGCCAGCTCACGCGATGGAGGGGGCTGCCTTCACCCACGGGCATCCCAACCACACTGTGAACTTGATGGACTTGATGCTCTTAAAGGTCTTTTCCAACCTAGACGATTCTACGATTGATTTTATGACACCGAGAACGGCCGAGGCATCTGCGGGACCCGCAGCGTCCCACCCCGGCGCTGCCCCATCCCGCTGGCGTGGGAAGCTTCCCGCAGCAGTGCCCAGGCCAGCTGGGTGGGGTGAGCACGGAGGAGACATTTAATTACACAGCACCAAGTGTTTTTCCAGTTGCAAAGGGCCGGCTGCGTTCGCTCTACCTGCACCGGCTGCCATTAGTCCTGTTTGACAACTAATTGGCAATTAATAATATCGTTGCGTTATGCAAATGGGTTACGCAGGTTCTGCCGATGGTTTTTTTTATTGCCATGCCTTTGCATTTGCTTCAAGGTGGTGTTTTGTATTTTTTTTTTTGCTATGAGCTAGAAAAATGGGTGTTTGGGGATGCAAAAGCAGGCGATCCTTCCAGCTGGCGTGGCTGGCCAGCCCAGGGGGTCACTGGACCCAGTGCCGGGGGGTGGCTGGGAGGCAGGGCTGAGCCTGCTGGCAGCGATGCCGCTGCTGCCACCGCCGCTGCCCGGCTGATGAAAGGCCACCGGGACGCGTCGGTCTGGCCTCATCACTACTGGGGATGCTTTAGGTGGCACGGCGGAGTAGGGAAAGAGCATTAAAAAGAACCTCAAATAGCAAGAGGAGCAGCAGCTTAGCGCAATCAAAAAAGAGCTCGCAGACAGCACCCACCCAGCAGAGCTTTGCCTACGTTCATGGGGGAGAAGACGACTGCAAACAGCTCGAGGTGAGAAGATTGGGCAGCGAGGAGCGAGCTGGGATTTTCCAGGAGCAGGCAGCCAGCGCCATCCCTTTTATCTGCTGCTGGGAGCGGCTGGTTCCCCCCCCACCCCGGGCAGGCTGCCCGGCCGCCCCTTGCCCGGTGGGTGCCGTGCCTGAGGCACCCCGCTGCGGTTTGGGGAGCACAGAATCCCAGAATCCCAGAATGGCCGGGGTTGGAAGGGACCTCGGGAGCTCACTCAGTGCCACCCCCCCTGCCCAAGCAGGCTCACCCAGAGCAGGGGGCACAGGACAGCGTCCAGGAGGGGGTTGAATATCTCCAGAGAAGGAGACTCCACAGCCCCCCTGGGCAGCCTGGGCCAGGGCTTGGGTACCCTCACAGTCAAGAAGTTCTTCCTCCCGTTCAACTGGAACCTCTTCTGCTTCAGTTTGTGCCCATTGCCCCTTGTCCTGGCGCTGGGCACCACTGAGAGGAGTCTGGCTCTGTCCTCGTGACCCCCACCCTTGTGCCGGTGCTGGGGGTGAGCCGTGTCCACGGCGTTCCCGGGGTTGGGGGTGGCAGCGAGGTCTGGCTGCCCCCCAGCATCTCATACCCGCGCCTGTCTGCGAGGGGAGAAGCTGGGCGACCAGTACAGGGCCAACCCACGCTCCCCAGGTGGCTTCCGAAGGGCTGCATGTGGGATTTTGGGGAAGGGCAGGAAACACAGCGTCATTTGTGCAATTTTCCATTTCTAGGAGCTTTACCAGGGAGCATCGTGCGTCCTTCAAAGCCCCGTGCATCTTCAAAGCCCCATTCCGGTGGGGCCAGCCGTGGCACTGGGGGCCCCTGGGCTTGCAGTAATTAAAAGCCACGGCCATAACGACCCCTGCTCAGCAAGGCTCAGCCACTGAGCTGCTTTCAATTCCTTGGGAGGCAAAGCTGAGGTGCTCTTTCCTAGCACAGGCTGCTTTCTTATGCCCCAAGTTGAGTTCCCGCATTGCCATCCCCTTGAATTTGGGGGGAGCAGATCGTTTGCACCAGCCCTGCCAACGCCGCTGGCTGCCCAGCCAGTCTTGCTCGGGGCTTTAAGAGGCATCTTTAAGAAAGAGAAGCAAGATAAAGAAACCAAACCCCCCCCCCCCCCAAAAAAAAAACCAAAAAAGAAGGGCCCTGCCAAGTGCAGCGTGAACACCTGCACTTTTGTCTCCCTGACTCTGGGACTGGTTTTGCAATCAGATCTCCCGACACGTGAATTTACACAAAGAACGTGGAAAACCAGCAAAAGGCCCCATTTTCCCCCAGTCTGGGCAATTCCCAGTGCTAGGTTTGCAAACCACCAGGAAAATGTAAGTCACTTGTAACGTTGGCTGCATGATGCTGTCAAGCGCGCAGGGAGATCTTTCACCGGGGGGTGTGTGAAACTATTTGGGAAAAAAGCAAAGGGCCTTTTTTTCTCTGCTTCTGCCCAAATGTTTTGCCTTACACTGAGCAGACCCCCTGCAGAGGAACACCTCCATGAACTGGAATGGGCTGCCCAGGGAAGGGGTCGAGTCCCCATCCCTGGGGGGATTTAAAAGCTGGGCAGATGAGGTGCTCAGGGCCAGGGTTTAGTGGTGGGATGGCAGGGGTAGGGGAACAGTTGGGCTGGGGGATCTTAAAGGGTTTTTCCAACCTAAATGATTCTATGAGAAACACTTTGCTTGCCAGGCTACAGATCAACTTCTTAAAAAAGAAAATAAATCTGTGTCCCTTTGATAGATCATTTGCATTTAAGGTGTTTAAACTGTAATCAGCAAAGCTAAAGAAATTGAGGGTTTTTTTTTTCCATTAGAGATGAGATAGAGATGGACCCGGTTACCCATCAGACCTAACACGCCCCATGCTACTGCCCAGCTCCTGCAGGTCCCTCCTTCCCCCTCGTAGCATGAAACAAGGTGAGGAAGAACGAAGGGCGGGGGGGAAAGAGCAGGGAAATCCTTGCCTTTTCCAAGTGAAATGACATTGCTTAGTTCGTGGGGATGTAAACTACCTGCTTGTTCCCATCTGCTTTCTTATGGCTCAGTTGCAAATCCTTGGTGCTGGAAAAATCCTCCCCAGCCAGGCGGGGAAGCCGAGGCGCAGTTCACTCGCTTATGAGCTGAGCTGGATGAGCCAGCGAGGGGGCAGGACTGGGGGCAGCCAGCGCGCCGTGGGCAGGAGGCTGCTCCCTTTCCCCATGCCCTTCTTCTTCCCCTTCCCCTTCCCTATCCCTGCCCCTGTCCCTATCGCTGTTCCCATCGCCATCCCATCCCATGCCCATCCCCATCCCTATCTCCATGCCCATGCCCATCCCTGTCCCTGTTCCCATCACCATCCCCATTCCTTGTCCCCATTTCTTGTCCCCATCCCATCCCATCCCATCCCATCCCATCCCATCCCCATCCCATCCCCACCCCATCCCCACCCCATGCCCATTCCTGTCCCTGTCCCCATCCCCATCCCTGTCCCTGTCCCCATCCCCAACCCCGTCCCC
>JADKXX010011452.1:0-11956 GCA_017310255.1 Butorides virescens | reverse complement strand
TCATCCCCATTCCTGTCGCCATCCCCATCTCCATCCCCATCCACATCCCTTTCTCTGTTGGGGACAGACCCTCTCCACCAGCAGCTGGGGCGAGATTGCACTTTTTTTTAGCCAGCCCTGGTTTTTATCAGGTTTTTACCTACATCCCAGGTTTTTGCAGGGACGTCGAGGCCAGCCGATGTGCAGGACACCCGCCCTGTCTGTGGGACCCAGCACATGGGTGACAGCCCTGCTCGGCCACTGACCCAGGGATAAAACCTCCCAAAAGTGGAAACGGAACGAAACCAGCCCTGGGGACAAGCTGTTTGCAAAGCCACCGAGCATTTCTCCTCTTCCCTGCAATCCCTAACACACGTCCACCTCTGCTAATAACTCGTCGGGACACCAAAATAACAGCCTGCACCCTTCCCGCGTCACGGGGCACGCCAGCTCCTTGGCCAGCATCCTTGTGCTGGAAAATGGACACGCTGAGAAGGGCCAGAAAATAATGAGCAGAAAACCAAGTGAAAATCTGACATTGTTTGGGTTCTCTGAGGAGCCCAAAGTGGGTCTGGAGGGGGGAAAAGCTGGCAGAGACCCCGGGGTCTCCTGCTGGGAGCAACGTGGGTCCCTCCTGCCACCCACCGCATGGACAGGGGACCAAGAGCCGGTGTCCTGGGGCCTCTCCGCAGGAAGCCAAACCCAAGGGTGATGCTTTTGGGAGGGGGTTCTGGGGGTCCTTATGGGGTGGGAGGTCCCCGGAGCACGGGGGTTTGCTTTGCCTCTTTGCTTTGGGAGAGGGGGCAGGGTGAGACGGGGGAGAGGGCTCGCTGCAAAGGGGAAGGAAAGAGAGGAGGAGGAAATGAAAACTAATTAACTAATAAATGTGCTGGGCTGGCTCGGGGGCAGCGGGAGAGCAATCCAGAGGGCTGACTCACTCTGACTCAGCCTGCAAAGAGTGGGTTGAGATTTGGGGCGGGAGCATCTCCTGCCCCGGCCACGCGGCCGGGTTGAGGGCACCCAACCCAGACCTGCCGGGGCCCCAGCATCCCCGCGGGGATCTGCCTCGCCACCGTCTTTGCCGGCGAGAAATCCCTTTCTCCAGGGAAACGCAGCCAGATTGGTGGGTGGGAGCAAGCAGCTCAGCTGGAGCCAACCCTTTTGGATGCAACTCCTTGGCTCCCTCTTTTCACCTTTAAAACTGGCCAAGCGCAGGGCGGGTGGGAAATCCCCCTCCGCGCAGCCAACGCCGTGGGAGAAGGCGACGGTCCCACCAGCACGGGGATCCCAAACGCTAACCCCAAAGCCGGCAAGCACCTCCAGAGCCCACGCCATGGCCGAAGGGATGGATTTTGAAGGATGGAAGCCCACCTACCCCATCCCGAGCAGGGACCCTGGTGGGAGGCAGTGCCGGTGCTGCCGGCCGCGCCGCCCGGCGTGTCGGTGCCTGCCAGCGGGGAGGCGCTGCCTTCGGCTCCGCCGCGTTCCTGCCCGATGACTGGATGCGATTGCTTCACCCCACAAGCTCCGGCCGTGGGGTGAAGGTCCCCCTCGCCCCTTCTCCCCAGGGTGCTGCAAGGGGTGGGGGGGGCGAGGAGAGGGGCGCAGGTTTAGACACGGGAAAGAGCATCGCCCGAGGCTTAGGGGGCGTCACCCCTCTGCACCCCCATTTCTGAGGTTTTGGAGGAGACAGGGCTCCTCGGGGGGGGGGGCACAGCTCCCATCTCGGACCCGCTGACACGGTTGGTGCTGTTTGCGACGGCCACTTTGGGTGAGAGGAGCCCCACCTCTTGCACGGGCACGAAGAGTGGGAGAAAAAGTTCTGCAGTCGAGTTGGGTTTTTCCCACCCCTGGAGGCTTTGGCACAAACTTACTTTCTGTTTTTTTTTTTTTCCTTCTTATTTGTTCTCGCTCTCTTTTTTTTTTTTTTTTTTTTAAATATTTTCAACCAATGCATTACTGAAGTCTCTCGCCTCCTGACAGAACCCAGGCTCCCCGCCAGCGCATATTTCTGATCGTTCATTCATTATTAAATGAAATCAAAGATATGATTTAAAAAAAAAAAAAAAAAAAAAAAGCCCAGGGACTGTTTGCATCCAAGAGAGGCTGTTTACAGCCGGGCTGGGAGTTTCTTTAACTGCAAAAGGATCTCTCCAAGGAAAACCCACCCAAAACGCTTGCCCTGCTCCACAAACTGCAAACATCTCCGGGTGGCCGTGCCGAAACTCGGGGGTCCTGTGGTGTTTCCCTGCCTGGGTAAAGGGGATGCTGTGGGCTGATGAAAGCCCTTCACCGGGGTGGGTGCTGGCTGGATACGTCCCCGTGGCCAGAGACAGCCCGACTGGATCAGCCGGTCCTCTCCAAACCAGAGAGAGAGGAAAATCTGATGGCGAGGGAGGGGCACAGCAATTACAGCCTTTTCGCTTTAATAACCCTCGCTGCTTCCCCGAGTCCGTATTTACATCCTTCTCGGCGCAGAAGTAGTAATTAAAGTCTCTCCGCTCAGGTCTAAACAACAGCAGACCCTCCTGGTATTAAAAGCAGAGAGGCAAAGCTGAAAAATCAACCTGAATTTTCTGGCTAGGGAGCCTCAGATCCCTCTCCACAGGCTGGCTAACCAAGGGGGGCAGCGGGATTTAGGGATGCACGGCCGTGCTCTGCCAGGGCATCCATGCGCTGCATTTATCTCCATGAGATGCCAGGGCTGGAAAGCTGCTTGGACAACAGCTCCGTGCCACTGGTCCCTTCTCCCCCCCAATTTTCAGCTGTTTCCACCACCCATCATGGAATAAATGAGTCTTGGGGTTCCGTGGGCACCGGCTTTAATGGGCAGAGCCGCGGCGGTGCCGGGAGCCGCTCGGTGGCAGCTTGCTCCTCTTACTTTAAAGAAGCTATCAAAAAAAAATTGGAGAAAATTAATTATTCACTAAGGCTGCTAATTAAGCTGATCCCCTCTGCGAGGGCACGGAAGGAAATGAGCTGGAGAAGCTCTTAATTGTTTAAAAAGAGCCCGTCCTACAGGCGCTCCTCCCGCGCCGCTCTGCCGGCCAAGGGTGCCTGGCCCCGTGTTTTGCCGTGATGGGAGGAGTTGGGTGGCATCGGTGCCGGCCTCGCACCTTGCAGATGCTTGCAAAGGTCAGCAGCGAGCCATAAAGTGCTCCTAACCCCCCCCCTCCTCAAACTGGGTGACCCCACACACCCAGCACCACGCTGCTGCCTCCTCCCCGGGGCTCTGCAGGGACCCTGCGTGAAAGCGGTCCAGAAGAAACAGCGCTTCCCTCATGCAGGTGATTTCTAGATGGCCCAAGAGCTCAAGGAAGACCTCATCCTGCCTCGGGTCCAGCGCGATGTGGGCTCCTGGGCAGCCACAAGCAAAGAGTGGGGCAGGTCTGCACCGTGGGCATCCCCGCTTGCCACCGCTGCATCGCCGTGGGGTGCCACGGCCAGGTAAACCCCCCCACCCAGGGGTGCAGGGTCCCCACAGGGGGGGCAGGAGGATACCCCCCCCACCACTTGCCACCAGGCTTTTGAGGAGGGGTTGAAAACGTGATGGCACAGTCAGCAAGACAGCCGGTCTGCCCGTCCCCGTGGCCAGAAGGAAGCCCGAGCATCAGCTCTCCATGTCACGACGGTTTGGGCAATCCAGAGGCGATGCCTGCCAAAACCACCCGAGCCGCGGCTGCCGTAGATATAAAAAATAAAGCTACAGGCGGACAAATATTCCGGCAAATCTGCAATCCCAGCTCATTTCCCAGGTTATGGCGCATACACGAGCTGTCAGCAGCAACCAGCGCCAGGGACTCGCCGTCCCTCCCACCTCGAGCCCAAGGCAGAGCACGGCACCCGCTCCCCACGAGCACCCTTGGGTGGGCGGATGGGGAAGAGCGAGCCCTTGGTGCCCTGGGCCAAGGGAACCGGCTTCCCCCTGGATGATGGTGCCCAGGGACGGACGGCAATCCGGCAGCCCCTGGGGTCGGCAATCCTCCGGCAGCCCCCGGGCCCCCCATCCCATCTCCCACGGCAAGGAGCGGTCCCGTTGCCCACGCCATGCCTTGCCCTCACGCTCCCACCACCATTTCATTTCAGTCCCCCCTTTACTGGGACCTTCCCTTCTTGTCCTGTAGGGGTTGATGGAGAAGAACGCTCCGGGATCTCCCATGGCGGAGAACAAAAGGAGTTATTTTAAAACAAATGGATTTGTCTCCGAGGCGCTCGGCCAAGAACAGGGCGATGCTGCCCCAGTCTCGCTTCTCCCGTGGAAATCAGTCCCGGTGAAAACATGGTGGGCTTGTGGCCGGGGAGCACGTTGCCTCCACCCCAGCCCTTCCCCCTCCGGCAGCTGCCAGGACAGGAGAAATTTGGGGCTTGGCGCAGGCAACTGCTGGAGATTGTGCAAAAAAAATCGAGGGAAAATAGAGTGGATCCGGCCAAATGGCATCACACCAGGAGCTCGGGGTTTTCCTGAGACAGCACCGTCCTCCACAAGCATCCCCGGGGACCTGTGCTGTTCCTGGCACAGCTCTTGTGCCAAAATGCCGTGATAGAGGAAAACGCGGCCCCGAGGAGCACGGCTGCCAACACTTGGCCAACTGTGCCCTTACCAGAAGACAAAGCTTGGTAACACCACGATTGCCCTGAGATCCTCTGCTGAGTTACCAGCAGCTGGAAAGCATCTACAACCGTTCGCACGCCACAGGTAACAGACGGACGGGCAACGCCGCAACCCCACGGCTCGGCTGGGAGCCAGCTAAGATGGCCCCTCCAGCACCAGGCCACCATCTGCACCACCTTTCCTTTCCCTCCCGCAGCCAGACACCATTAAAACCCGTCACTCGTTTTCCTACCTGGTGCTGGGAACATCTATGAGTCGGGTTCCTCCAGCAGCTCCATGGTGAATTCAGGGGTATCTCAGCAGAGCTGGAAGATAAAGCCACCGAGAGAAAAGCTCAGTGTCCCTGCAGAGGTGGGACCCTTCAAGGCAGGTTCCTCTTGCACGGCTGGTGGGAACCCATCCCATGGGACCGTAGGGGCTCTCCACGTCCTCTTGGGCTGGTGAGGCACCAGGATCCCTGGGAATCGTGCTCTGCTGGGAGGGACCTACCCTTTTTTGACTGGTGTCCAACCCTAAAGCGCATGTTCTTACCTGCTCGGTGGAAGACGGGGGAAGGCTCAAGCACCTTTCCGAGAAACACATGGGTCTCAGCGGGGTGTGGATCTCACCCGGCTCCTCCTGCTCTTTGGCCAAAGGGTGGTTAGGAAAAAAGGGGGAAGCAAAGTTGCAGCGAGCTGGGGAGAAGAGGCCGGCGGTGCGAAGGCTCCCCGCAGCTGGTGCCTCCACAGCCCCGCCGGTTGGTTAACAGTGGAGCTCTGATCAACAGGTACATTGATGTCAAGCTGGGACTTGTCTCCTCAGCGAGGAAAGGGAACAGCAGAGATTACTAAGCAATGCAGGAATGCGGTTTGTTTAATATGAGCCATCAACACAGAAGAGTAAAATAATGACAGAGGTGCAATCACATTTCCTGAGTCTAAACCCATGAGATAGAGAGTTTAAACACCACTTTTCCCAAGATCAAGAAGAGGAGCCGTTTGGCTAAGAACTCATTTGGTTACTAATTTCCTTGGCATTAAATCAGCTGTTTCCTGAATCTCTTGACATACTTTGCCGAAGCGCTCCAAGGACGGGGCTGCTCCCTGGCTGGCTTTGATGTGAGGGTAAGCAGGGCGAGAAGATGCTTTGGAAATGCAGATACGCCGGCTGACCGAGCTGGCCCAGATCAGAGGTTCCTGAGCGTTGCTTAATTGGTTTATTTTAATGAAAGATGGCGAGATAAATTTCACGTGGCTCTATCGGGGGAGCGGTGGAAGACAGAAATCAGGATCTGGGTTAAGCCAACCCTTCGAGGGCAGGGTGGGGAGAAAATGGAGCTGTTTCCCCAGAAAAAGCCTGGCAATTGTGGAAAGCCGGAGTTTGCTTGGGTTTGGCCTCTCCTGCAAGGCTGGTCTGCAGAAAGCACGTGGCTGAGGGACGCCAGACCCAAAGCCCACCAAGACTGGGGGAAGAAATCACTGCTCAGCCTCGGTCCTTGCCTCCGGTCACAGCAGTTTCCCAAAGGTCGGGGGTGCAGGACCTGGAGGGGAGCAGTTGCGTGCCACCCCTGCGCTGCAGATGGCAGGGAAGGGCCGGGAGGGAATGGTGTCGTTTGCTTGTTGGGTGTTTTTATTTGTCTCTTAAGATCAAAAGTGGGAAAAGCACCAAGCCAAGTGAGAAAGTTGCCGCCAAGCACCGGAGCCAGCTGCAGAGGGACTCCCGTCTGCCTCTTTTCTGGATTTAGGAAGCGTGGTGTTTGCCACTGGCCAAATTATCAGCCCTTCCTCTGCTTCCCCTCCCTGACTTTGAAGGACCTGTGCTCCCACGTCGCTTCACTCCTGTGCATCCATGGAATTTGGCCTCGGATAGTTGCAGATAGAGCGCTGGAGTGGAAGAGCCCCCAGCACATCCCATTCCTGCAGAAGGCTCTGCTGAGAAATGGGGGCCTCCAAAACATCCCTGGGCATGGTGGTGGCCATGGAGAGGTCACTACACCAGCCTGAGATGCTGGTGAGGACACCGTCAACATTAGACCTAGGTCGGGTGTATTTTTCATGTCCAGGACCAGGCTTGGGGTGCACAGTGAGCCAGGGGCAGAGCAGAGCAGCACCTCTTGGCCTTGGACCCTCCAAATTCAGCTTCATCTTCTGGATACTCAGACCTCCCCAGGGACTCTATCTCTAGGCGACCCAGCCTGCTACCAGTGAGGTTTGTAGCTCCCATACCAGCTCCCCACACCACCAGTCTGGAAGAAGCTCCTGGACACTCATCCAGAGAGCCTGGAGAACATCAAGAGAGCTGCTTGGTGGCCCTGTGCCCTTTGTGAGCCCCTCTGTGGTCTCCCTGGAGCTTGGTGGGGTGTCTGACCCTGCCCATTAGCCATTTCAGGGGAGCAGCACCCAGGTGGGCAGGGAATTTGCATGGCACATCCCAATGCCAGAGGCACCGTGGCTGCCGGACGCTGGCAGAGACACCCAAAGCAATGGGTTTAGGGAGCTGGGAAAGCCAAAAAAGAGACACCCAATGGTGCAGGACCACTCTCGCAGGCTGTAGGAGACTTTGCAAGGCTGCAGGGCACTGGGGCTGCTGCAGCACGCAGAGAAAATGCATCCCCTGACAGGGAGCTCAGCCAGGATGGAGTTTATTCATTTATTTGGGATTTGCCATCGTGTCCCTGTGTTGGACACCCTTGCCGGTGCTGGCAGGGCTCCTTCTCGCTGGCTGCTGGAGAAGCTCCACTGGCTGATGTCCTTATAGACCAGTGATGCCATCAGCTCGCACCTCCCTGGTGTGAGCTGGGAAATGGCGCTTTATTTCCAGTTAATGGAACAAGCAATGGTTCCTCCCCCAAAGGCGCCTAACGAGCAGCGTCCCCGTAGCCATGACCACGTCCATGCCTTCCTCCCTGACTTCAGCCGAGCGCATGAAGCTGCTGCCTCCCACCACGGGAAAGGCAGCTCCTTCCCCTAAATGGACTTTAATTAGGCTGACTCCCTGCCAACAGCTCTTCTGGTGACACCCATACTCCAATTAAGTCTTGGTTTCACCTCAAATTGTGCAGAACCCAGGCACGGCTTGTCCCTGGCCAGCGGTGCAGAGAAACACCCGAGGCAGAGCTCAAAGGCCACGTTCAGCCTGGGCAACTGGGGGACAACCCCCCCTGGGCCAACGCTAGGGTGGTATCGCTGGTTGTTGCGTATGGTGCAAAGGGATAATTTGAGTTATAGGGAATCATAGAATGGTTTGGGTTGGAAGGGACCCCTAGAGGTCACCCAGCCCAACCCCCCTGCAGGAGCAGGGACACCTTGAACCACATCAGGTTGCTCACAGCCCCGTCCAACCTGGCCTGGAATGGTCCCAGGGATGGGGCCTCCACCCCCTCTCTGGGCAACCCCTGCCAGGGTTTCACCACCCTCACTGCAAAGAATTTCTGCCTTAGATCCAGTCTAAACCTCCCCTGGTTTAGTTTCGAGCCATCCCCTCTTGTCCTGTCCCAGGTGGCCCTACTAAAAAGCTTGTCCCCCCCTTTCCTCTGGGCCCCCTTGAAGCCCTGACCGGCCGCACTCAGCTCTGCCCGCAGCCTCCTCTTCTCCAGGCTGAACAAGCCCATGGGAAGACGGCCCATGCAGTGAATTTGGGAGCCTGTGGAAGCATTCGTGGAGCACGAGCAGCCATCGGAGGCTGAGCACCTTGCCAGCCCTGCCTGCTCCACCACAGCTCACCCCATGCCCGGGGCACCGCCGGGTTCTCGGGGGCAACTTGCAGCCCCGTGGCTTCCGTTCAGGGCTGCAATTTCATCTCCCCACACTTTATCCAGAGTCCCCTCGGGTGGGATGCCGACGTCGGCTGCGAGCCGAGCTGAATCACACCCTCCCAGCAGGTCCTCTCGGCACGGGGAGTCTAGACGGCTGGCTGATGTGGAGACATCTCCTCTGCGAGATACCTGCGTGAGGTCTGGGGTGCTCCCCACATCAAAGGGCCCCTGAGCTGCTGAAGTTATAATTAAGCCACCCCAAGGCAAGAGGGAGAGAGTTTCTCCCAGCGCCGGCTGATCTCCTTCCATGGCTCCATCGCTTGGGGTGGTGTCCTCTGCCACCATCTCGGGAGGTTTTCGCAGCTGTAGCAGGGGCTCATGCCTGCTTCGTGCTGGATCTAAAAACCAGAAAGCCAAGCCCTCTTTTCCAAGCAGGTCACGCTCCGCTGCCAGCTTCTTGGCTCCCTTGCACACAGGGGAGGGAGCCTGGAGAGGGGTTGGGGACACAGATGCATTGGGAGCTCCTTGTGCCCGTTTTGCTTGTCCCCAAAGCCAAGGGACAGCCTGGGCAGCCATGGACTTGGAAGGGCTGTCCTGAAGAGCAGAAGGAAGCTGAAACCCAAGAAATCCTTACAAATATCACCGCAGCCTGCCAGCGAGTCACGCTGTCGGTGACGAAGCATTGCGATGCAGCGGGTTGCAATTTTGACTTCAGAGAAAGCCCAGGAACGCAGCCATTAATTAACCAGAGGAACCTGCTTCACATCACTCCCTGCCGCAACGTGCATTGGAATCTCATGGTTAGCGACACAAAAAGCCCCAAGAAACCCAATGCCTTGCAGGTGGGAGATGCTGGGTAAAGTTTTCCCCTTTCAGTGGGGTTTTGTCCAGCTGGACCATTTCACAGAGCCAGGCGGTGACCACAAAAAAAAAAGAGAAAATGGGCACAAGCAAGAAGGACATGAGCTCTGGTGGGCAGGGAAAGAGGAGCCAACTACCCATCCTACCTGCCAGCCCCAGGAGGGCCAGGCATAATGTTGCCTTCACAAAAGCAGGGCCACGCTCCTCAACTCGCCGTTAAAACCTAAGCTCTATAGGGTGTCAATAAAGCCCACATTAAAGGATTAAACACTGGTGAGGAGATCACAGGATCACAGAATGGCAAGGGTTGGAAGGGACCTTGGGGGATCACCCAGTGCCACCCCCCTGCCCAAGCAGGCTCACCCAGAGCAGGGGGCACAGGACAGCGTCCAGGCGGGGGTTGAATATCTCCAGAGAAGGAGACTCCACAGCCCCCTTGGGCAGCCTGGGCCAGGGCTCGGGCACCCTCAAAGTCAAGAAGTTCTTCCTCCCGTTCAACTGGAACCTCTTCTGCTTCAGTTTGTGCCCATGGCCCCTTGTCCTGGTGCTGGGCACCACTGCAAAGAGTCTGGCTCCGTCCTCGTGACACCCACCCTTGAGATATTTGTAGGTGTTGATGAGGTCCCCTCTCAGCCTTCTCTTCTCCAGGCTGAACAAGCCCAGCTCCCTCAGCCTTTCCTCCTAGGGGAGATGCCCCAGTCCCCCCATCATCCTTGTTGCTCTCCTCTGGACTCTTTCTAGGAGTTCCTCATCTTTCTTGAGCTGGGGAGCCCAGAACTGGACCCAGTGCTCCAGGTGGGGTCTCCGCAGGGCAGAGCAGAGGGGGAGGAGAACCTCCCTCACCCTGCTGGCCACGCTCCTCTTAATCTAGATCCCAGCAGGCAGTTGTCCACCAAAAAGCCTCCATGAAGGGAAGGGTTGCTCCTGGGGGTTTCACCGGGCCAGGCACCCAGCCATCCGCCCGTCAGCCTTTGCACCCAGAATCAGGCAATGGCTGCAAATCACGGCTGGGCAATGGTGTGCGGCAGCCCCCGCGCATGCAGCAGGGTGCACCCGAACCAGCGGGAGGACTTGTTGTAGGGAGCTCAAAAATAATACGAATTTAAAGAGAATAATGGATTAAAAGGGGCATCTCTCATCCAGTCAGCTGGCTGTTCATTGAATAACCCCCCCAAAAGGAGGGTTATTTGGTAGGGTGACATTCCCCCCTTCCCCCAGCGCCTGGCTGAGCCGTAAGCGATGTGTCCAGCATCACCCCGGGCAGCCCCAACACTGGAAGTCAAACTCAGTGGTCCCAGCACATCTCAGGGCGTCCGCCCAGCACAGCTCTCCTGCCTCAGGGATGACAACCTCTCCGCCAAGATGATGCCCGTTCCAAAACGCAGGGCTGGCTGCTCGGGCTGTAATTAATCTCCAGGCAGGGCAAATCCCTGTTATTGACTGGCCCTCGCCGGGCAGACGCGCCAGGATGCACCAGGCAACCAAAGCCATCCCTGCGCAGCCCCGGTGGCTTCATGGTCATCTTCTCTTCCCACCACGTTGCTCACTCTCTGGGTTGCCTCGGAATTGAGGTTCCATTTTCCCAAGAGAACAGTTTTCGCTTTGTTGTTTCCTTTTGTCTCTCATCGGCTGTCAAATCCAAAGCCTGTTGCGAACGCAATTTGGGTGCACAGTCACGGCTACACAACGGCCTCATTGCCCAACGGAGGGACTTGGGAAGCACCCTGGGCTAAAAAAAGAACACCCCTTTTAAATGTGGAAACCTTGCTTAAAGCTGAGTAAGGATTTAAGGTTAGTAATATGCAAGGAGCAAGCCAATGCAAAATGACTTTTATGATTCACTCCGTCTCTAACCTGGTCTAGAAGTCGCTGCAGACTCAGATGATCAGCTACGCCGAGACGAGAAGGACACTATAGATATAAAGACAAAATCGGACGCGGCGGCATGGCTTTATGGACCCGTTTCTGGCCCCTGCCCAGCCAGAGTTCACCCATGGTTTGCTGTGTTCATCCCACAGGGCACGGTCATGCTGAAGGGGATGGGTTGGAGCGGAGGACAAGAGGTGGGAGCTGTTCACCTCCACGCACCCTTCTCCAGGAGCCCGAGGGGCGGCAGCCTGGGGGGACCAGGAGAAGCGCTGGTACAACGCGCCACTCGCAGAGCCGTTCCCCTTCCTCCCGCGGCTTTCACGGCTTCGCTCCTCATATAGCAAACCCGGGTTGAATTTGAGGCAAAATTACCCAACCTCACTGCCCTGAGGAGTTCCAGGGTAAAGGCAGGAGCTGGAGCTGATTTACAGATCATTTATTTGCTTATTAGATCATATTTGGCGAGTAGTGTCTGTGATGCTCCATAGGACGAGCTAATAAATCTTCCCTGGAGACCCACCAGCATCTTGCTTGACGACCAGCTTGAAGGCATCCCTAATTAAACTGGTTTTGCCTTCCTAATAGAGCCCTAGAGGTCAGCCAGCCAAGCGGGAGGCCTTTACCTTCCTGCCACCCTTTGATGACAGGAGCGGAGGTGAGGAGGAGGAGGCTGGCCTGCCCGATGCCGCGCCACGTGTCTCGTCACAGCCCTGACCTGCTGAGACCGCCTGTGGTGCCTGAGCTCGGGTCTGCGTGGGCGGGCGTGCTGCATGGACATGGACATGGGTCCTTCAGCGCCAGCTCCTCTCCCACCACCCCTTCTTGCTGCGTGGCCGTGGACATGGGTCCTTCAGTGCTCCTCTCCCACCACCCCTTCTTGCTGCATGGCCATGGACATGGGT